>JAOWBW010000039.1:2244867-2530447 GCA_026119855.1 Campanula takesimana | reverse complement strand
TGTCAGTTTTTGGCCGTTACTTTTCTGACCAAAACGGCTATAATGCAGAAAAAAAAAAGTTTTTTTTCCAGTTTTTTGATACTATAAATATCCCTCCCTCCTCCCAATCTTTTCCCACAATTCTACCCTACCTACTTCTCTCCATATTTCTCTCTCTACTCTTCAAAGACTCCAGTTAATTTTCAAATTTTAGTTAGTTTTTCCAGTCAGTTATTTAACAATTCCAGTTAGTTTCCAGATTCCTGTCAGTTATTTAACGAATTCCCAGTCAGTTTTTTTTAACGGTTTCCAGTTAGTTTATCAGTTTTCAGTTAGTTTTTTTCAGACTTCCAGTCAGTTTTTTTTTTAACGGTTCCAGTTAGTTTATCAATTTTCAGTTATTTTTTCAGATTTCCAGTCATTTTTAACGGTCCAGTTAGTTTTATCAGTTTTCAGTTAATTTTTTTCAGATTTCCAGTCAGTTTTCTAAGGTCCAGTTAGTTTTGTCAAATTGTCAGTTTTTTAGTTAATTTTTTCCAGTTTTCAGTCAGTTTTTAACGGTTCCCAGTCAATTTTTTAACGGTTCCAGTCAGTTTTTTGACATTTTCCAGTTAAATTTCAAGATTTCAGTTAGTTTTCCAGATTTCAGTTCAAAAATGTCTTCATCTCGAAATCTTGGCAAGTCTCATGTTGATTCTACCTCCCAAAACCAAGATTTTGATCAATTTTTTGAGGAACCCTTTGTTGAAAATCAAAATGAGCAAGGGACGGAAGAAAATGTTTTGAAAGTCAAAGTGGTAGAGGCGGCCGAGGCCGAGGTCGAGGTGGTCGGAGTCGCGGACAAGGACAAGCACCAACAACGTCAACCACGAGAATCTAGATCCGACATTTTTGCCATCCATTTCAAAAATACAAATTGACCCCAATGACCATATCCATTTCAAAGCGCAATGCAACTATTGTCCCAAAATGGTACGGCTTTAAAAGGGTGGAGGGTATGGGTCAATGAACGCTGCATATGTCATCAAAACATCCCCAAAAACTTGGGATTGAGGGCGATCAATCTCAATTACATTCAATCAATTGCTCAAGGTCAAGGCCAAGGTGCGTCTTCGATATTATTTAAATTTAATAATATCTTTTATAGGAAAGAGTTGGCCAAATTTGTGTGTGTTAAAGGGCTTCCTTTTAATTTTGCGGATGATGATTTTTTTCAAAATTTTATTAGACTTTCTTTAATCCTCCGGTCATAAAGTGCCCGGTCGACTCTAGTACGCGATATTAAAATGGTGGTGTCGGAATATAAATTAAAATTAATTGAGGATTTAGCAAAATTAAATCATAGAGTTTCAATTTGTGCCGATGGTTGGAGTGATCATTGGCTTAGAAATAGTTATTTGGGTGTTACATGCATTGGATAGATAATTCATGACTATCCAAAAAAGATTAATTGCATATGATAGTTTTGAACCACCCCATTCCGCGGAAAATATTTGTAGAAAAGTTGCACGGCGTTTGGCAAAGTATGGTCTTATTCAAAAAATATTCACTATTTCATTCGACAACGCTAGTGCTAATACCGCTAGTATACCGGAGTTGAAGTCTTATTTGTCAACCGTCACTTGGGGGTAAGTTTTTTTCATATAAGATGTTTATGTCATATAATTAATTTATGTGTTAAAGACGGTTTGGATGCGTTTGATATATATGTTAAACCCATTAGAGATGCTCTCGTTTTTATTGCAAAAAAAAATAGAGTTACAAGAAAATGGATCATTTTTTGAAAAGTAAGGGTTTAAATGAAATTTTTTTTTCTATGGATGTTCCGACTAGGTGGAATTCCACCTCATACATGTTAAAGGATGGTTTTGAGTATAAAGATCTTCTCATGGAATTTTTTCTTTATTTGGGTACGGACATCCCTTTATTTGCTTATCATTGGAACGCTTGCATTAATTTATGCCAATTATTAAAGATTTTCTTTACCGCTACCGAGGCTTTGTCGGGAGTTTATTATCCAACTTCTTTTTGGTACTTGAGCATGTGGTGCAATTGTTCGAGAGTTTTAACATGCTAGCAAGTTGCGACGTTTTTGGGCCCAAGCATTATGAAATAGGGTAAAGTGGCAAAATATTTTGATTACTATTCCGTCTCCATTTTTGGTTGCAAAATTATTTGATCCCCGTGTTACATTGGACAACCTAGAGGCGATAGTAAAGTTTTATTATGAGAATTTATACCCAAATGGGGACGGAGTACATGAAAGCCCGGCGATTATTGTTCAAAATACAAACAAGATTTAGTGACTCTTTATAATGAGTATAATGCAAAGTATGAAAATCCTTCTCAACAACAACAAAACCCTCATATACTAATCAAGATTTTGCTACACAAGAAAGATGGTGGCTCACTTTCAATCCATATGGATTTTTTGACGACTTGTTTTCCTCAAAACGTCCTAGAATGGCTTCTCTTCTTCTTCTTCTCTTCTACCATTTCCTTACGAGTTGGAATTATATTTCAACTCCAATTTTGATTATGTACAAAACACTTCAAATAATTTCTAAATTTGACGTTTTGAGGTGGTGGACACAAAGGCATGAAAGTTATCCCATACTCTCTTTAATTGCAAAAGAAGTCTTAGCCGCTCCGCTTCAACGGTGGCGGTCGAATCGGCATTTAGCCTGGGAGGAAATGTTTTGGATGCAAGACGTTCCCAACTAACGGTTGATAATTTGGAAAATCAACTCTTACTTGGTGATTGGATTAGAGCGGAAAGAGAGAGCAAGATATGCCTTATGAAGAGGATATACAAGATCCACGATATCAATACGACTTGGAAGGGTCTACGGGAAGTTCGGAAGGGGAAGGCAATTGAAAGTTTTTTTATTTTTTTAATGTTTACAATAGTTTTATTTTAGTTTCATTGTAATAGTTAAGTTGAGGTAAAGGTTCCATTATGTCCTCCCCCTTAATTATAAAGGGCAAGGTTTGGTTTGTCCCCTCTTTGTAATTTTAATTTTAATTAATAAAATTTAAGGGTACCGTCCCTTTTTTTAAAAATACACTATATTTCTTGAGTATTTTTTGAAAAAAGCTCAAAAAAAATCTTTTGGGTTTCAATTTAAATGCTAACATATTTTAAAGATTTTTGAAAAAAAAAATAATTACATTTTACAAGTTTATTAACTTTCTGTCCCAAAAAAAAAAAAAAAAAAAAGCTTAAATATAATTTTTTCGTTGGGCCAAACCCAAACCAAAGGAAAAAAGAAAATGCCCAAGGCCCAAGCTTAAATATAAGCGGCCCAGTAGGCTGTTGGCCCACGCCCCACAACTCCTCCAGCTCGGGTGGGCCTCCTCCAGCTCCAGCCCGCCAAGGCGCCAACCGCCCAACCCAAGCCCAGCCCAGTCCAAGCCAAGCCAGACCCAGACCCACGCCCCAGCCCCAGCCCCAGCCCAGCCCTTTTTTTTTTTTTGAATTTTCTGAGTTTCTGTTCTGAACATTGTGGTCCACCACTTTGAATTATGTCAGTTTTGGTCCCCAACGGCTATTTTTAACTTGGCTGAGAATTTCATCAATTTAACTATAAATACCCCCTCCTCCTCACTATTTTTTCACACTACTACCTCACAACCCTTTCTCTACAATATAAATCTTTCTCTACAATCAAACATCCCCAAGTTTATTACTTTTTTCGTTAACTTTCTAACGAAATGGCTTCCAATTCAAACAATGAGAGGGTGGGACAATTTACTATTATGGGAGGCATTTTACATCACACCACTCAACGAAGATGGCTTGTACATGGCGCCCACTACGCCCACACACAAATTCACTTTGCAAGTATTGTGGAATGACGTACATCTTTAGAAAGGTGGTGGGTAGGTACATTCAAGAGGCATATTACAACAAAGCATCCGAAAGACAAGAATAGAAGATTTTCAGTTAAATTTTCAGAATTTAGTCAGTTATTTAACTTATTTTCATATTTCCAGTCAGATTTTTAACGATTCCAGTTACTTTGTAAGGACTTCAGCAGTTTATTCAAATTTTCCGTTAGTTTTTTGACATGTTCAGTTAAATTTCCAGATTTCAAGTCACTTTTTTTTACATTTTCAGTTTTTTTTTTAAAAAAAAAGGGTTAAAAATTAGGCGGTTTAACCGGTTTAACAGGTTAACCGGTAAACCGCCTAACCTTAACCGTTATAGCCGGTTAGCCGGGCCGGTTCCGTTAGTTCCATGTTAAATTTATAACCGCCGGTTATAACCGTTTACCGGATTGGACACGTCTAGGAGGGATGACGAAAGAGTCATCTAAATTTTTACATTGAGATGCATTTTTTGCCAGAAAGTCCGCCACACGATTTCCTTCCCTTTACATACTTCTATCTTATCAAAATAAAAGACAAAATTGATCAAAAGTAAATTTGATTATTTATTTTAGGACAAAGCTTATAGTACTTATATCACATAGTTAATTTAAGTACTTCATCCGTCACAAAATAACTTGCACTATTTCCTTTTAAGTGTGTCATTGATCAATTTTACTTCCTAAAATGTCTAACTTTTATTGTTTTATTTGTTCACCCCACCCCAGTTGTCATGCTCATAAATTTAAATTGTGCGTCTCACTCTCAAATTATCATATTGACAACCACTTATTCACTCATAATATTTTTAAATATATACTCCATCCGTCCCATTTCAAATTGCAAAAGTTGCCAAAAAGGGTGTCCCAACTAAAATTGCAAAATCCAAAAATAACAAGTTTTTACTCACTTGCACACTCACATCCACTAACCCACTAACTATTCTCTACCTCACTTTCTCTCTCCCACTCAACTATCAACACTCACAACACATCACTTTTTTTACTTTTTCCCTTAATACTCGTGCCAACCTAGTATTTGAAATTTGAAATGGGACAGAGGGAGTATAATCTCTCTTTAATTTCCATGAAAAATGATTCAAGTTGTTTTTTGACAAAGAGATTAGTTAGTAAAAATTTGTGGATTCTAACAATACTAATATAGAGAAGGAGAAATGACACAACTTTCATTGATTTATTTCATCTACGGCAAAGAATTTCCGATTTCGATTTCTTGTGCAGTCAAACTGCCATACTTTTAGTTATATTACATGTTTTGTCTCTTTTAGCGCGGGAGTTTTTGTTTTCTCTCATCGTCGAGTGTCTTTATCTTCTCTTAATTGTATCGAGAACATTTGTGTGATGCTTGCATTTATTCGTATTTCAATGCTTAGGATACTTGGTTGGAAATTTATTACCGACCGAAATGCATTACCGTATTTGGTCTTCAAGGCCAAATTTTTCCCATAAAAGAATTTTCGTAAGATAATTTTTGGGTCATGTTCAAGTTGTGTTTAGAGAAGCATTTGCGAATCACATGCATGTCAGTGTTTGTAATGCGTTCAATGATAATTTAGCTCAAGTTTGTGTTTCAATACACAAGATGAGTTAGGCCTGTTTGTTTTCACTTATTTAGGTTGGCTTATGGTTTTTGACTTAAAATAAGTTATTTTAGTAGTGTTTGTTTTCACTTATAAGCTAAAAGTCAATAAGTCAAGTACAACTCCTTCAAAGCATAAATAAGTAAAAGCTAAAAAACTAGAAAAATGATGCTTTTCTTGGCTTATTGAAAACATGGAAGTTTCATCACTTTTGCTAAGTCAATAATACTCTTCCTTTTCTATGTATGATTTATATAAGTTAGTTACATAATAATAATAAGAAAAAAATAATAATAATAATAATAATTTTATTAATTTATAATTATATTATTATCATTATATAATCATAAATATATTATTATTACAATTGTGTTATAATTATCATTATAAAATTAATAATATAAAAAATTATTATATTATATTATATTAGTATTAGTATTATTATTATTACTATAATTATATTATTAATATTATATAATCATCATATTATTAAAACTATATTACTATTATTAATATTATTTTATCATTATTAATATATACCTAATAAAATTATATATAATTTTAATTTTTTATATAATTATGATCATTATGAATATATAATCATTAATAATTATTAAAATTAAATAATTATAATTAGATAATAATAGTTATACAATTATATTATATTACTACCTCTGTCCCTAAATGAGTGTCCAAATTTCATTTTAAGGGACACTGAAATCTCAACTTTTTGAACAATTTGGTAACAACGATTCATATATAATCTTGTAATCTCCTTTCCAAACCTTTAGTTTTGCACGTATAAAGAAACCGGTGGAAAAAGAATCGGAAAAAAAAAAACGTTTAGGGAGAAAGTTATGTTAAAAAAGACACTCATTTAGGGATAAAGATTTATTGAAAATGGACACTCATTTAGGGACAGAGGGAGTATTATTATAATTATTATGTGTGTATTTATATATGAGGGGTATTTTGGTATTTGTATTATATATTCAGCCATTTTTTAGCTTTCTCAACAAACAGTCACAATTAGCTTAAGACAGCTCATAAGCATTTTCAAATCAGCCAAAACAAACAGTATTCTGACAATAAGCCATAAGTCATTCAGCCAAAAGTCATCAGCCATCAGTCATAAATCATCATCCATCCGCTGCGACAAGCGGGCCTTTAGTCTTTTTCATTATGGCATACAGATCGTGGATAATTGCACGTATATATATACTCAATTTTGTTTATATTGTCAAAGAAGCGTGTATAGGGAAAAACAAAGCCATGAATCTGTTTTCTAAATTGGCTAGTACTTCCTCCGACCCGAATTAATGTTCTTAGTTTGACTTTGCACGGAGATTAAGATAAAGTAAATATTGTGAGTGTGAAAAGTAAAGTATGAGAGAGAAAGTAAGTAGGGAGTTTTTGTTGTGAAAATGACAAGTGGGTCCCATGGTCCATTTTAAGAAATAAAGTAAAATATGAAACTTAAATTGAGACATACCAAAAAGAAAAGAAAGGAGCGGATGTAGTGTTTTTTTTTCTTTGCATGGATTTTGAAAATCTAAAGACAAAAAGAGAGACGTTTTTTTGTGTTTCGCAAGTTTTAATAATGTTTCGGGTTATTGTTTGTGGGCTGGGAGCTGTATGGACGCGTTATTCCAGCTTTTAACATGTCCTACGTGTACAGTCGGCCCCGCACTGGCGCTTCCACGTGGCTGGCATGCACTACCCACCTGAAACTTTCTTCACTTTGGCCCGCACAGTTTCTTTTGTTCACACCTTGACCACTTGATCTTGATCTGGTCTCCTTGCCGTTAATATACTGTATACTCTTTCCGTCTCAAGGTAGTGTGAACCAAAATATTGGGTATACAAATTAAGGAAAAATAAGAGAAATAAATAATGGTAGGAGGTGTTTGCGAGTATAAAAAATTAAATAGGAGAGAGAATGAATGTGATGAATAGTAGTAAGTTGATTTGTGTTGTGAGTGTAAAAGTAAAGTATGTGAGAGAATGGGTATGAGAAATAGTAAAGCTTCTTTGTTATTTTTGGGCAGTTCCTACTCAGTGGCGGATCTACACATTTAAATTTGGTGGTGCCTATTTTTTTTAAAAAAAAATTGACAGGAAAATAAGATGCACGGGGGTTCGGGGGCAACGCCCCTGAATTTTTTTTTAGCAATACCGGGACAGAGGAGTGAACTACAGAATAAAAAAAGAACACATGAACATTAAGCGGGACGGAGTTAGTAAAATACTTAGACAATATACTCCAAGTAAAATTCACAAATATAAATATAATAGGCTTCAATATATCAACATTATATTAAATAAACGCAATTTACATATGATTTTTCCTAGGATTCATCTTTTGAAAATAATCTAAAATCTCATCCTCTCCAATAGTCATGAATACATCTCTTTCTACAAAAGTTAC
Source organism: Campanula takesimana (assembly GCA_026119855.1). NCBI lineage: Eukaryota > Viridiplantae > Streptophyta > Magnoliopsida > Asterales > Campanulaceae > Campanula > Campanula takesimana. The sequence continues at coordinate 2,522,570 of JAOWBW010000039.1, read as the reverse complement.
CAATCGGTCATTTAAGCATTCATCCCCCATCTTAGACCTCAAATCGCTCTTTACATGCTTCATAGCGGAAAAAACCCGCTCAACACTTGCGGTTGTTACCGGCAAAAGCAAAGCAAGCTTCACAAGCTTATAAACCACATGATAAGTCTCATTCTTCTTGGTTTCCACAAGTGTCGTTGAAAGATCAACAAGCCCTTTCAAATCTGAAAAACGAGAGTCTAAGCGCATATCCATAATATAATTAGCCAATTGATTGCGGATAGATGATTCACATTCCTCCAAAAAATCATTAGGATACAATTGTGTCATCCTCATCAATTTGTCTTCATCAAAAGAAGCAAACAACGAAGAAGGACTCAAGCATGCTACACATTGTAATAATTCGGTGCTTTCCACATTAAATCTTTCATCAAGTTCTTTCAATTGCACATCTATAATACTAAAAAAACAATCATTCTTGTAATGATGTAGATTAGTAACAAATGAACTTTGACGACGGGATTTCTTCAACAAGTAATAGGGTCCATCCATATCCGGCACATCAATGCCATGTCTCTTACAAATTTCATCAACATTATTAAAGAGTTCTTCCCATCCACTATCCCTCTTTTGTTGAAGTCGTCGTTTGGCAATTGTAACAAGATTCAAGGCATTCATGAGATCTTGCTCACGTCTTTGTAAAGCCAAATTCAAATCATGAGTAATCCCTAAAATATCAACCATCAAATATAACATGAAAATAAAACGAAAATCATGTAACCCATTTATCAAAGTGCTTGCTTGACCACGAACGTCACAAGAAGCATCTTTAACAATTGTTTCAAGGACTTTAATCACCGGACCATACAACCTCATTATACTCGTAAGAGTCTTGAAGTGGGACCCCCAACGAGTATCACCCGCTCTCGTAAGAGATGATTGTTGATTTAAACCTCTACCGGTTTCTACCAAACCCTCTTCAATTATTTCGGCCAAATGAGCAAATTGTTTGTCTCGAAGCAACTCTTGCCTTTTGTTAGAGCAACCAATAATATTCACAACTTCATTAACCAATCCGAAAAAGCACCCACATCAATATTACGCTTGACAGCCGCAACTAGTGCCAATTGAAGTTGATGAGCAAAACAATGAACATAAAATGCAGAAGGATTCTCCTTTTGAATTAAAGTTCTTAATCCATTTTCACGACCACTCATATTGCTTGCTCCATCATACCCTTGACCTCTATCTTAGACATACTCAAATTATTCTTAGTCAAAAGGTCTTAAGACATTACATATTCAAGAAAATGACCTTGATAAGAAGAATCTTTTGCCTCGTTATGGCCCCGAAAAGCTTGCCCACCCCTCAGAAGTAATCTAGTAGCTCTAAGTGATGTCTTCAAGTTCATTAGATAATCACTATCTTCTTGTTCACTTTGTCTATTCAAACATGTTCTAATGCTCTGCTTTGAGTTTGTGAGAACTGTGCATTTTGCTTTACTTGCTTGATGTGATTCACTATTAGCATGTAAGTCAAGCCCCTCCTTCATTTTATTCCAACGCCTAAAACCATTCTCTTTACCAACAAAAGATTCACCACCATACTTACTCACATCTTTAAACAAATAGCATTGCAAACAAAACAAGGCATCTTTCGATTCACTATATTCCAACCAATCTTTATATTGACTAAACCACGTATGATTAAATTTACGCTTTTTACCTGAGATTAGAGTGGTCGGATATTCTGGTAGATTTGGTTGTTTCGGTCCTTTATGGAGATACATTCTTCTAACTCTTTCAACATCATCCGGATGAAAAACCAAAATTGAATCACTTTTCCCGGGATCACTTTGTAGGGTGACATCTTCGCCTCTTAATCGTATTGTAGGTTGTGGACCTTGTGTTTCTTGAAGAACTACCTCCGGCTCCTCTTGAGCAATTGGAACACTAGCGCTTGCTTTATTTCTCGGAGTCATTGTAATGAATCGATCCAACAACCTATTACCAAAATGAATTATGATTTTCAAATTAGTATCCTGCTGAAGAAAATCAAAATAAGCACACTCAAAATCAAAAAAAAAAAAAAACCCCCAAAATTCCGCAAGAACCCAGTTCACAAAATTGAAAGAGAAGAAGTTTTCATCAGTTTGAATGAAATAATCAAAATCAAGAAGAAAATCATGACATTGAAATTAATTTTAGGGGTTAGGGTTTACCTTTGATTGGATTTTTTCTTGATTTCTTGAGGGGGTTGTGGAGGGGGGATATCTCCATCCATTCCGGCGATGGTGGCGGACTGCGATGGCTGTGTGGGGGCGGCCGGCGGCGGCGGCTGTGGCGAGCGGAGAGGCGAGCGACGTCGAGCGGCGAGTGGCGTCGACCTTCTGTTTCTACTTTCTTTTTTTTTGGCATGGGTTCTCAACTTCGTCTTATGCGTACAGTATAAGCTTATTAAGTTATTTCTGAGGTTTTTTTTTTTTAATTCCAAAACGACGTCGTTTTGTAAAAAAAAAAAAAAAAAAAATAAAAATTACCGGTGCCTGGGCACCTGTAGGCACTTGCCCAGGTCCGCCCCTGTTCATACTTCATACTAATCTGGACGGACGAAAAATGAAATAAGTTCACACTAACATGAGAAGGAGGGACTATTATCTCTCTACCAGAATAAGTGTCGCCATCAACTTAGGGTTTCATTAGTAAAATAACTCTTGCTCCTTTTTTTTTTTTTTTTTTTTTTTTTTTATAAGATCAAATTTAGCATTGTTTTCGCTTTTAAAGAAAAAGAAAAACTACTAGTACATCAGTCCCAACATGACATGAACGTCAAAAAAAACTTCAAATTTATTTTGATGAACATTAATTTTTTTTAAAAAAAATAGTCATTTATATTTATTTAGAGACGGATCGAATAATAAAGTTATTTTGGCTCTTTAATCTTAACCCTATTTAGATAAGCGTTTATTTCTTGATTTTTTTAACGAAATTGTTGGTTGAAAACTAATACTCCATCCGTCCCAGAGTATACGTCCAACCTTCCATTTGCACGAAGATTAAGAAATGGAAAAAGTGATGTAAGTGTTGGGCCAAAATACATTTACCCCCCCAAAGTATCCACCGAATCCCACTTTGCCCCCCAGCGCCAAATTTGTCCCACTTTGCCCCCCAAAGCTTCAATTTGTCCCACTTTCCCCCCAGCTCCAGACTTTGCACCCCAGCACTAACGAATGTTAGAAAATTTAACAGAATAGGTAACGATTGGACTATTTTGTAATGCTTATTAGTTTTTAAGGGTCAAAATGCAAAGTTTCAAATATTAAGTACTAAAAATTTATTTATTTTTCCAAATATTTAACATTATCTTAAATCTTAAATAATTAATAAGTCTTGAAACTAATACTAATTTTATGCTAATTTTTTTTTTTAAAAAAAATATGAAATTATTTTTTCTAAATAAATGAAATTTATTTTTTTAATAAAACTAAAAATTAAGTATGTTTTTTTTATTTTTAAATAAAAATATTTAAAAGAATATTGTACTTTTTTCAACAAACAAAAAATACAATATTTTTATAAAATAAAAAAAGGCTATAATGTTTTAATTTTTTTTTAAATAAAATTCTTACAAAAATTACAATTTAAAATTTTTATTTTATATTTTTTAAAAATATAAATAAAACTTTACAATGTTTTTTTAGAAAAAAAATCTTTATTTTTTTAAATATTTTTATTTAAAAAATAAAAAAAACATACTTAATTTTTAGTTTTATTAAAAAAAATAAATTTCATTTATTTAGAAAAAATAATTTCATATTTTTTTTAAAAAAAACAAATTAGCATAAAATTAGTATTAGTTTCAAGACTTATTAATTATTTATGATTTAAGATAATGTTAAATGTTTGGAAAAATAAATAAATTTTTAGTACTTAATATTTGAAACTTTGCATTTTGCCCCTTAAAAACTAATAAGCATTACAAAATAGTCCAATCGTTACCTATTCTGTTAAATTTTCTAACATTCGTTAGTGATGGGGTGCAAAGTCTGGAGCTGGGGGGGAAAGTGGGACAAATTGAAGCTTTGGGGGCAAAGTGGGACAAATTTGGCGCTGGGGGCAAAGTGGGATTCGGTGGATACTTTGGGGGGGTAAATGTATTTTGGCCAAAAGTAAAGTTAGAGAAAGAATGAGTGGGAGGGAATAGTAAGTTAATTGGTGTTGTGAGTATAAAAGTAAGTAGGAGAGAGAATGAGTGAGAGGAATAGTAAAGATTCATTGTTATTTTAGGAAGTGGACATATACTCTGGGACAGATTAAAAAGGAAAGGTGGACATATACTCTGGGATGGAGAGAGTATCATATTTTCTTTTCATGTTTCCAATTTTCAATACATTTGAAAAGGAGTCCAAATCCTCTGTATCATTTTATGTAACAATTCATGTGCCACAAGTGATCTAATGACTCACAATTTTTGTGATTGAGACATTAAATTAATATTATCTATACATGTGAACGGTTTGATTACGAGTGATACATGAAGTGACACACAAAAGACTCATTTTTCTATCTCTTTTACTTCTTTTTCTGAGACAAAATCACTCAGAAATCTGCTGGCTTGAATCCGGTATGTGTTGTAGGAGAGCCCGGTCTATCCACTTATTCGTGCAGCTTAGTTGATCCACAAGCAGGGGTGGACCTACTGTTATAGGGGTGGGTGCATGTGCAACCGGTCAACTAATTTCCAAGTTAGTTTTCTTTTATTTTACTAAGTGAGCCCACATGTAAGATTAGTTATAGTGTTTCCCATGTTAGACAATTGTATTTAAAGTTATGTATCATAATGTAATTGCGTTACAAAAATTTTAATTTTAAGCCATGTAGTGTAAATTGTGCACCCGGTGTATAGAGATCCTAAGTCCGCCACTATCCGCGAGATAACGGCGTCGGTTTGGCCCGTAAAGTTAAATATTTAATTAAAATTTCAAATCACATAACACTGCAACCTATTTTTTTACGATGTCCACGCCATAAAGAGGCGAGGAGAGGGATCAAACTCTAGCGCTCACCGAGAGTAAGACTTGAGTTTACCACTGAACCACTCATTTGGGGACACGAAACACTGCAACTTAGCAACAATTTGATTGTTGTTACTCGGTCCATGAAGCAATTGAAGCCAAAATGACAAAATAAGTGTAACGCTAACGCCACTTATAAAATGTGGCCGCGTTGTTTTTGTTGGCTCGTATCGTGGTGATACCGACGTGTCCAAATTTCTTGATTTTCATTTATGAGATTTCACACCGGAAAACCTACCTTTGCTTAATGATGTTGCCAACCGAATCCAATTGATTGGAGCTCTATGCTGGCAATGCGTATGGAATTTGAGTTGTCTACCAAATGATGGTTTCTAAAATTCTTCAACAAAAGCGTGAAAAAATAATTTAAAAAATCAACAATTTGTACGTCTCATCTCAAAAGAAAAAAAAAAAAAAAAAAAGCCGTGTGCAATAGAAAACAGGTCCGTCTCAATAATTATGGGACCCTGGGCTAAAATATGAATATTGTGCCTTTAATATGTTTTTAAAATACATAAAAATACACGTTAATATATACGTAATGGTTAATTTTTGTTGAGCACTAAAAATTTAAATATAATTTTTTGCACCGATCATCATTCAACAAATTTTTAATACAACATTATTCAAATATTGTAAAGTCTAAAAGCATATCTGCAAAAAATCAAGTAGTAATTGCCAAATTACCCCATTGGCTTCCTCTCTAAGACACTCCTCTGTATGTGTTATCATTATATTCCCTCCGTCCCAAAATACTTTGCACCATTTTGAGAATGCACATAAATTAATGAATAAGCATATATATTCAAAAGTATTATGAGTGATAAAAAGGTTGTGAGTATGATAAGTAGAGTAAGATTTACAAGTGGGACCCAATATTAAATGTGTGAGTATAACAAGAGGGATAGGAAGATTAGAAAAATAATATAATTTAAACATTTTTAGAAAAAAGACTTTCCAATGGAATACCTAAAAAAAAATAGTGCGAAGTATTTTGGAACAAATGGAGTACATGTTTTCATATACACAATATTTTGTAAAGGTGTAACTAGATACTCCCTCCGTCCCAATTTAAACTTCAAAAAACTTTTGGGTTCAAGAATAAAGATAAATGTGATGTGTTGTGAGTGTAGATGGTTTGGTTTTGAAGTTTAAAATGGGACACCAAAAATATAAATTTTTGAAATTTAAAATGAGACGGATTGATTATAAATAAAATTTGGTCCCTTAAAATTTTGAGGCCCTGTGCTATTGACCCTAATGTTCTTGCTAATCACCGGCCCTGGTAGAAAATATATACTAATATTAAGGTGTTGTAAATATAAATAATGAGGTAGAGATTGTAAGTGAGGTAATGAATAGTAAGTGGTGTAGCTCGTGTGAGTATGACAAACGGGTATAATTGATTGTAAAAATATTATAAATTTTTTATCTTGAGTTTTTAAAATTTTAAGTGAAACACTTAAAATAAATTTTGTTGCTATTTGATATGGAAAAAGAATGGAAGTACTACCCTGGTTATTTATATCTGATACCATATATCACATTTTTTATTCGTAAAAAAAATAATTGTTACTCCCTCCGTTTTAAAATACATAAAGTTTTAAGAGTTAAATATAGTTTCAAAATATTTGACGTTTTACTATTTTTAATACATCTTTGCTCTTGTTTTCCTATTATACCCTCATTTATTAATTGCAAACTATCTCTTGTTTAAGCATTTAATTATCTAGGTAGTTGGATTCTTTTAGGGATACATTAGACATTTTTATATATATATTTATTGCATTTTTTATTATGTGTGAAGAAGTCTAAAATGACATGTATTTTGAAACAAACGGAGTACATTTTTTATATAGCTACAAGTCAACAGTGGTGCAACATTTTACTGACCTAGGTTTCATTACTACACAATTGGGCTATGGAAACAGTTCAAAGCCCAAAAAGGCCAGCTCAAGCAGCCCAAGAATCTTGTGAATTTGGGCTAATAGGCACTCTTGTGCATATCAGCATATGGGCTAATAGGCAGTCACGCATTTTTGGTAATTTAAGATGGGTTTTTCTATTACGTGCCTATAAGTACGTGTTAATAGCTAGAGATGGCAACGGGGCGGATAGGGGGGTTGACCAAAAACCGTACCCGCCCCTCAAGAAACTCCCCTTATACCGAACCCACCCCGCCCCGCCCCGTATGGTTCATAATCACAATTTTTTTGGGGCTTTAGTCTAGCCTTTAAAGAGTCCAACAGCCCAATAATATACAATTACAACACGATTACAACATTGTATCAAATTTAAGCACAATCTAATAATTTCAACCATCTCATTCACAACCAAAGTATACAATTACAACACATTTATAGTAATTTACTACATATATTAGCATACGGTGCGGTGCGGGGCGGACCCCCGCGGGTTGGGGTGTGCAACCGAACCCGACCCGCTGGGTTTTGAAAAAAAAAAGACTAATAAACCCGCCCCGCTGCGGTGCGAACTGTCACGGATACGGAGCGGGTTCGGACATATTGCCATCCCTATTAATAGCTAAAGATTTCACTTTAACTTGTGGTGTAAGATTATTTTAAATACTCCCTCCGTCCCAAAATGATTTCTTATTTCGCATTTCTCGTTATCCCAAAAAGTTCTTCTCCTTTCTAAAACATAGGCTTAAAATTGCATAAGCAAAACATGGCTAGTGAAACAAGCCTTCATATCCTTAAAAAGTTTGAATAGTCAAACGCGAAGATCATTTTTAGACGGAGGGAGTATCATTTAATGAGTAGTACTAAAGATAACCACTGTCACAAAAGTCAAAATCTCGAGAAAAACTTGTTTTACATTCATATTCATTTTAGAGTAAAACTTGCTTTCATCCCTTAATGTAAAACATAATCTCTTAATGTAAAATAGGTTTTACACATTTTTCAGTGTAAAACAAGTTTTTCATAAGACTGACTCGTCACAAAATTAAGAAGAAAAAATAAATCTAACCCTATAACGTTTCCTATTCCATATTCCCCCCCCCCCCACAACTCACCCCACAACTCATAAGCGGCTTCTAGCATCCTTCACCTTCATTTTCCCATCCCCGCCATATGACTGACTCCCTGACTTTTAAGGTCAAGAAGAATGATCTCTGTTTTGATGTCTACTGATCTTGAATCACAACACAAGAACACCGGTAGGACAAGAGCCAGGTTTGAATCCAGGTTAGGCCATCGGGTGTGAGAATAAGATATCTGAGGAAAACCTAAGGAAAAGCCTTGTGAAAGCCTTGTGTGTGTGATTAGGGTTAGAGTACGTACCTTGCCCATGGGGGCGTTAAGGAGTATTTTTAGGTAGAGAGAGAGAGAGAGAGAGAGAGAGAGCAAAATGATAAGATATGAGCATCAAACGACTTTGTCCTTGCTATGCCATGTGTCGCGATCTTATTGGCTTTATCAGGAAAGCGCACTGAAAAAGTGGGATGTCGTTGGTGAGATATGGTATCATGACTCCCAGTTATGGTCCGACAGGTACGGGGCGTTAACGTCCATTTGGACGTATATGCCAACTGACTATACTTGGTACAGAAGAATAACTCGATCTTGGGGACTACGTTTTAAGAGATAGCAGGAGGTTGGTTTCCCGCAGCAGGCTTATAGCCTTGGGCTGGTTCAGGCCGGAGTCTCCTCTGGATCAAACCGGCTTGGTTCTTTTTGTTCTACTCGAACTTGGTTAGCTCGATCTGTCCAGTTCACCCGAGCTTAGACCCGGTCAGTTAGGATCGGGCTCATCAGTGGCCCCTAACTCCGTGAATCTGTTTATTTATGAACGAGACAAAGAGTTACAGCTTTGCTACTTAACCCGGGCAGATTTTCTGATATGTTCTGGTACATCGTAGAGAATAACGAGAGTCTCACGAAGGTGGTTGGTGATGGGACCGTGGGCCCTATGCGTCAGTCGGGTGACGTATTTTATGGCATACGAAAAGACAAGCCACCGTGTTGTTGCACGCGCATTTAATCCTGAACCGACATTAAATTTCGAAAATTTAATTATCGCCTTTTCACTTTTTCAGAGAATTTGTCGGGGCGGCTAATTAATACGGGTCAACCCACTCCAATCGGGTACTATAAGTAGCATGACCGACTCTGATAAAACTTTTACTATTCCCAAATCTTCATCTGCTGCTTTGAGATAGAGAGAAAGACAAGAATGCTACGATTTTCCAGGACTTGATTTTGTGTTTTTGCTTCGTTTACTCGGTTCACCCGATCAATCAACATGTAGTGACTTGATTTTAGATTTTGTTATTTCACTTTGTTTATGCACTTTTAAGTCCAAAATGTACAAACGGAAGGAAAAAAAAAACTTTTTTGAACAATGAAAAATGACAAATTAAAAAATCATTTTGAAAGATAGTGTAACAACCTGAGTCCGCAAGCACGACCCGCTACATAAGCACCACGCACCGGCCCACTAAACACAAATAACTGGATTCACGTGGCTTACTACATGCCCACCCAAAAGTTCATGGATGCTATTGGTGCTTAGTAGGTAATGAGTGGAAGCTTGTATATTGTTGAGAAATCATGTGGAGAGAATAGTATGGTGATAATTTGTTTATTCGCTCTCTCCAATAATTACAATGTCTTAACCCTACATTTATACTAAAGCCTAAACCCTATTCTTGAGGAATAATCCTCTTCCTAAAATACATTAACTAAATAAAGTAAACTATACTCCCTCCATCACACCTCACTTGAGACCTAAGAGGTGGACACAATAACTAAGAAAAAATAATAAAATAAGAAAAATGTGTGGTAGAAAATGAAGAGATAGAATGAGTGGGGTTAATAGTAGGTTGGTTGAATGAATTGTGTGGTGAAAATGAAGAGAGAGAATAAGTGGGTGTGGTAGATTGAATATAAAATTATAAAAAGATTACCATTTTGGGAAGTCTCAAGTGAAGTGAGACGGACTAAAATGGAAATAAGTCTCAAGTGAGGTGGGACGGAGGGAGTAGCTCTTAATAAGGTAAAACATATTTCTTGATTCTATCTTTATTTGCCTTAATCTTCTCTTGATTGTTTCTTCGTTTGACTCGATCTCGGTTGACTTGGTCAAGCTCGTCGGTTCCATTCGGTCTCGGCCCGCTCCATCGTAAACTCCAACCCCCCTCAAGTTGGAGGATCTACAACTTAGATGCCCAACTTGCCAATATGACAATCAAAATGGGTGGAAAATTCAGTTTTTTTTTTCTTTGTTTTAATCGTCAGTCTACTTGTGTGCAACGCTGAGCACACAAGTGTCCGAACAACTTAACACACAAGTTGCTCGTCAGGCCGCCCAGGTTTCTTCAGTCTTCGCCGTGCTGCACTTGTGCAGCGTATGTTACTGATTCTGGTCGTGAATCTGGTGCAAATTCCCAGGAGTTAGGCACCCATTAATTTCGAGCACCGGATATTTCGAGCTCCAACTCCGGTCGATTTCATAGTCTGTTGTATCGGCGCCGTCATTAAGGTTTCTTCGCCGGTACAAATCTGCCGCCGAAAACTATGGCACCACCGCCGTCGCTGCCAGTTTCTGGTCTTTTGGTCGTGCCCTGTCGTGTTCGTCTTGCACAATCCGTGCCACGAATGACCAAAATTCGGCATGAACGGGTCCCTCCTCTACCCTTTTTTTTTCCCGTGCACCTCCTGTGCCGCGAAGAGGATTCCATGGGTTCCTCCTGTCATTTATTCTTCTCCGCCATGTTGCCTACCATGGCAACTATGGTTTCATTGCGGAAGCATATGGATATTCAGGCCCCCCATATCGGAGGCTTTGATACCATGTTGAGAAATCGTGTGGAGAGAGGAGTATGGTGATAATTTGTTTATTCACTCTCTCCAATAATTACAATGTCTTAACCCTACATCTATTATCTATCTATTATTTATTTCTATTATTATTATTATTATTATTATTATTATATACTAAAACAAAAACCGCTGACATCAGCAACGCCACGTGTCAGCACCACATGAAAAGATTTCTCTCCAAAACCAATTGCTGACATCAGCATTCATTAATCAAGTTAATTACTCCCTCCGTCCCAAAATATTTGTAGTTCTAAGATTTTCACACAAATTAAGAAAAACAATCATTGCATGTCTAATGTACTAAATTACCCTTGAAATATTACAAGTACTAAGATAATTAAATGCTTTTACAATGACAACTACCATCATAAATAAGGGTATATTTGACAAACAATGCCAAAGATGTCTAGATAAAAGCAAAACTACAAACATTTTGGGACAAATTTCAACCCCTTAAACTACATATATTTTAGGATGGAGGGAGTAATTAATTCATACATAATTAGTTTAAATACTCTTATTTATATATCCACATTAATTGCAGTCATCTTACAATTACTTCCCTCATTTATTTCTTCTACTTATTCAAGTCAACCAATATACATACTCTATTAAAATTATCCAGTTTTATATATATATACATATTTATATTAATATTAAAAATTATTCTTTTGCAATTACTTTATTTTTAATTATTTTCTTTTAATTATTCGAATTAAACAATTTATATGTCTTTAATAAAATTCTTTCCTAGAGATGAGAGTTGTATCAATTCACTATGTAACGTTTAAAATTACTTTATCAAATGTACGGTCATTAAAACTAATCAATATAAACACGATAATCTATAGTAGTAAGTTTTTTTTTCATTATTAATATTCGAGAATAATACTTTTTAAATTAAAATATATTTTGAAAAAATGTTACTTCCTCTACTTCAGTTTAAAGTTCTCATATTTCATTTAATTTGTCATTTTGAAACACAAATATTAAAAACTGCTAATTGAAACTTTGTTTTTGGTATGATATGCACATTTTCAAATAACTTATTTGTTTTTATTACTAAACTAACAAACTGAGAATTGCGGCGTAAGAACAAACAGAACCAAAATCAAAAGAATTCTTCGAAATAGAAAAAGAAGTAAATTAGAGGCTAAACAAAATAAGAACAAAGCCTTTAGTGTTCTATGTTTTTTTTCTTTTTGGTAGTCATTTTTTTTTTTTTTTTTAAAGAAGAAGCAAATTAGAGGCAAAACGAAATAAGTGGACAAAATTTTCTATTTGTTGATATTTCTATGGTGACATTTTATAATATTTCTTAAATATGATTTTATGTATTTATGCTATTAAATTCGCTTGAATGTTCGTCAAAATTAAAATTTAAAATTTCTCTAAGAAAATTAAAATTAATAAATTTTGAAAAAACCGTGCATCGCACGGGAATTAATCTAGTTTATACTAAAGCCTAAACCCTATTCTTCAGGAATACTCATCTTCCTAAAATACATCAACTAAATAAAGTAAACTATATCTCTTAATAAGGTAAAATATATTTCGTGATTCTATCTTTATTTGTCTTGATCTTCTCTTGATTCTTTCTTCATTTGACTTGATCTCAATTGACTTGGTCAAGCTCGTCGATTCCATTCGGTCTTGGTCCGCTCCATCGTAAGCTCCAACTTATATCACAATCAAAGCCCACATTATTCCGATGTGGGATGGGAGTCATTACAATCTTCCCCACTCGTATATTTGCCATCCTCGGCAAGGCTCAATCTATACCTAGATCGTACCCCCGGGCTAGCTCGCAAGCCTTATGGCGAGAGTTCCGCTCTGATACCATTTGTAACGACCCGAGTTCGCAAGCTTAACCCGCTACATAAGCACCACGTACCAGCCAACTAAACACAAATAATTGGGTCCACTTGTTTTACCACATCACAGCTACCCAAAAATTCTATGTATGTTATTGGTGCTTAATAGGTAATGCGTGGATTATAGTGGCGGACCTAGAGCAATTTGTAAGTGGGTATACAAATATACTATGAAGTGTTTTTCGAAAAAAAAAAATCTTGTAATGAAAAAAAAAATGCTTCTAATGAGACTCAAACTTGTAACTTTAAGCTTAAATTCTAACATCTTAACCGCGTAACCATACACAGTATTTGAGTAATTGGGTGGACCTCCACCCATTTGCGTGGTCTTGTGTCCGCTACTACTGGGATGAAAATTTATACTCCCTCTGTCGCATATCGATAGTCTCATTTTGACTTTTTATGCTAAAAAAAAATGAACTTTGACTAACCATTAGTGACAATCTAATCATTTTAGTGAAATTCTAAAATTTGTAATTGATAAATCATTAAGTGATTTAGTAATAATAATTTTATAATTTCATATTGTGATCATTAAATTATCACCAATATTTGGTCAAAAGTTTACTTTTGTTGCAACAAAGCTAGGAGGCTCCAACGGTTCTGAAAGAAATTATGCGGCTATGACTGTTTTCTGGGAACCGACCAACTGTGAGTAGAACTGTGCTCACAGTTGTCAAGACAGTTGTCCTGTCAGTTGACACGACGAACAGAGAATAATGCAGCGGAATTAAAACGAAATAAATTAAACACTTCAGCAAGAATTACTTGCTGGAAAACTTTCATTAATAAACAACGATCTTGCAGAGTACAAGTCGAATGAAAGAAACAAAACAACGAAAAGATCAAAACCTATTCTATCTTGAATAGACTAAACACCAAAAACAATTGAGTTCTTGATGAACAAGAACTTCAAGAAAAACAAAAGACTCTCTCAAAATATTCTGTGAATCCGTGAATTTACTGATGTGTGACGGCTTCTTTATATAAGGTTTCTTGGCCGCTACTTCAAATCTCACAAGATCTTCAAGCAACCAATCAACCTTTCCTTTTGAGAGTCCACCTAAAAATAAAAAATCTAAAATACACAAACACTTACCAAAGATAACTATGAGTATGTTAGTCAAGTAAATCCTAATTAACTACAAAATTAATAAATAATTACAACTATATCTAATATAAATAAACTCTAAATATATACATTTATTAAATCAGAATCACAAAGATACAAAACTAAATATAAGAGTATTTCATACTCTTTCAATCTCCCCCTATCTTTGTGGTTCTGATCAAAACATCCAAAACAATAATCTCTCCCCCTGAATTTGTACATTGGATTCTACTCCCCCTAGAACACATCTTTCTCCCCCTGAATATGAAGACCACATCTTTCTCCCCCTTTTTGAGAAGAACCATCAAACACAAAGAAAGAAAGTTTCGAATATCTTCCACTCCCCCTAAATTTGAATCTCCCCAACAAAATACCTCTAAGAGCATCATCAATCTCAACTCACATCGCAGCAAACCTTTATAGACCAGCGAGTTCTGCAGACTTACCAGATGACTGTACAATTGACTGTACAGTTGTCTGTCCAGTTGTCCGCACAGTTGCACGAACAAGTTGCTTAGCACCAGCTGGATGCTTAACAACAAAAATGCCTGAGCTTGATCAGAGCTGTGGCAAACAATCATTTTGTGTCACACACAATCACTTAGAGTTTCTCTAGAATTCTTGGATTTATCTGCAAAAATGTTAGAGAGAGAGCATTTGCAGAATAGGAACAAGATGAGATGAGATAAATGAAGCTAGAAAACATGAGAAAAGAGATATACTAAACCATAATACACAAGTAGAATTGACATGGAGGAAATATCAAGGGAGGACAGTGATTCTTCCTAAGAACTCGAGAATGCCAAGGAGTAAGGAGAACCGAGAAACATTGAAGTACCCATTTGAATTCCAAAACAACCAAGGATTTTGATTTTAAAATTCAAACTTTTTCCATGTTTTATGATAAATTATCCATCCCAGAATTAGAACTTGTCAAATTCAACTGAATCCTTTTATCCACAATGTATTACAATTTCTACCAACTGTACAATGAAACTTGAACATCACGCCATTAGATTATCGTTAAACACATGAAAGCATTAAATATTGAACAAGAAGAACCACAATTCAATTTGCTGATGTAAATACCAAGGGAGAAAAAAAACTTAGAAAAATTATGCCTAAACACACAAGTGAAGATTGTCTCAATTTTGGTGTGACATAGTATGATCAACTCAGTCTATGACTCGGTTTCAACACACAGAAATTCAATGAGATTTTCCTTCAATCATGAAGCCTCTAGAACACTCCCATTGAAGGCTTATGACTTATGAATCAGTTACGGGGAGGAGCTTTTCACTCTCACAATACAGTGTTACACTGATTCTCAAGTTATGTATGAATACACGTCAGCACATTGCCTAAATGAGTAGTAACTTCAAAGATTGGAGGAAGCTTGTTTTCCCCGCAACCTTAGATTGAGTGCCCACTTCATGATAAACAACACGGAAGAATTAACAGGATAATTTTATTATCAAGTTAAGAAGGATCTCACATTCAAGGGTCAAAACTCGGAGTCAAAGAACTAAAGAAGACCAAGTGATCACAAGAGACAATCGTGCAAAAAGAATGAATGCAGACTTTTTTTTTTATTTTTTATTAGTGGTTACTGTAATATACAATTATACAGATGCAGTCAGTTGTCTGCACACTTGTGCAGTCAACTGGTATCACACAGTTCGAGAGAAAATCTCTCGAAATCCAAAGCCTTGGTAAAGATATCAGCAAGTTGATCCGTTGTGCTTACATGTTCTAGAGTAATGATTTTATGTTCAACGAGATCTCTAATAAAATTATGCATAATATCTATGTGATTTGTTAGGAAATATTGTACCGGATTCTTGGCAAAATTCTGAGCACTTAAACTATCACAAATGTTTTACTTTTAAGACCATAATCCTTGATTATTTGGTTCATCCTCAACAAATGAGTACAACAAGTAGCATCTCCCATAAATTCAGCATTAGATGGCCTACGAACCAAGAACCTAACATCTTTCCTTTCAAATTTTACCACTTCCTCTTGCATGATATTGGTCCAATTATTAACTTTTAAAGTTTCTGACTCATCCTCATGCTTAAAATCAGCAACTAAACAACAAGAGCTTACCTGATGGTACGCGGATTGCATGCATACCAAACCGGCTAATTCACGGTAATTTATTCTTTTTCCTCTTGTTTTTCTTCCTTCATCCACTCCCCCAATAACCTGGGAAGTTGGATGGTTTCCATGTATGCTTGCAGCAGCATCGTTGCCTCTTCTTTCCTGATCTTCAGCGATTTCAGAATCTGAACCAGAATCAGCTGCCGTCTGACCATCTGACATGGGAGTTGACTGTTCATCTTGACTGTCAGTTGTCCTCACAGTTGGCGCATCTGCAGGTTCTGTTACATTCGTTGGTTCAGATTCATCATTAATCTGCCCATACTCCCAGGTGCAACCTGAAACATCATCCTCAGCAGTTTTGACATTAAGATCAGTAGCATTATCAAAAATTGGGTTAAAACATGAATGATTTTCAACCAACTTGTAACAATGATCAGAGGATCGAATGCTAGAAAGAACACACACACTTTTGTTATCAAAAACTTCGCATTTGGACTTGTCAAACTTTACAAATAAGTCATCATCACACAGTTGACTGATACTTATCAAATTTGCTTTCAACCCGTCTACATGTATGACATTGTGCAAATTTGGCAAGCCGTCAACACACAACGTACCTTTACCAATGACCTTTCCCTTAGCACCTCCACTAAAATTGACATTTCATCCTTTGAAGACTTCATAATCTATGAGATGCTCAAGAGAACCGGTCATATGACGAGAACAGCCGCTATCAAAGTACCAAGCTCCTTCCACACTACTTTTGAAGGAGGTAAACACCACTTGACACTGTAAAGTGTCCTTTCTTACCCAAGTCTTTTTTCCGACCTGCTGCTGCCTGGGCGGTTGACAGGGCAACTGATTGTCAGATTGTGCCCACAGTTGTCTTGTCAAGTGGCTGCTGTTCTTCTCCAAGCCAAGTTCATGTTTCAATTTGTAGCAAAATGGACGTATATGTCCAGGGGCAAAAAAATGGTGACACACGTATCTCCTTTTTCTATTTCTTTTGTTTTTATGAGGAGACACGTGATTAGCATTGAATCTCTCATTGTTTTTCGAAGTGCCCTCACCTTCCTTAACAAACATTGGATCTCCATAGCCTAAACCTGATTTTCCTTGGTTCCCCATGTTCAGAACCTCTTCCAATTTAGCCTTGCCATTGTTAAGTTTATTGAGTGTAGTGGTTTCTTTTTCAAGATTGCTTTTATATTTCTCACACTCATTGTCTTTTTTGGTAAGCATGACTTCTAACCTAGCTATGGAGTCCTTTTGAGTATCACTTTCACTCGACAACCTCTCATTCTCATCATTTAATTTCAGATTGTCAGAGGTGAGTTTTTCATTTACCTTCTTGAATGCCTTGAGTTGTTCCATTCGCTTGGACCAATCTGCATGAAGCTCAACATATGTATTGTACAGATCTTCATAGGTTGCACTATCTTCATCTTCCTGTTGGGACTCCTCAGATTCACCTGCAGATGAAGAATTCAAGCATGTATACACATTAGTACCATCTGATAGGTCAGTTGTGCAGTCAGTTGACAGCACAGTCTCACTATCAGATTCACTGTCAGAAAAGAAGGATTGTGATGATCATAAAAATGACAGGTTTGCTGTCTGATCGTCATCATCTGAATCACTTAAGCCTGCAGAAAGACTCATCCCTCTCTTTTTGAGTGTGTTAGCACACTCATTGGCATAATGTCCAAACTCTAAACACGCTCTACACTGAACGGACTCAATAGATCTTTTGTTTTCAGAAAAAAATTTGTTCTTACTTGTTTCTTTCTTGAATGATTCAATCTTAGGGGAAGAAGCAGTAACCTTATTAATAAACCTTTGTTGACGTTTTTTGTTCAACATATTGTTGAATTTTTTAGAGATCAAGTCACATTCATCTTCCTCTAAGTTTGAGTCATCAATATCTTTTAATAGTTCAACAAGATCTTTGGACACAGTAAGAGCACTAGCAAGAGCAATTGAATTTACTTTGCTAGTTTGTTGCACTTCAAGGTTCAATTCAATCGTAGTTAGAATACTTAGAACCTTTTCAAGACTCACAGTCCGAGTATCACAAGTTTCTTCAATGACAGAGATTTTGATGTTAAATTTTTCTAGGAGAGTTCTTAAAACTTTACTAACCAACCTTGCATTGGAGATTGATTCTCCTAATGCAAAGGATTCATTTGAAATATCCATTAATCTAGCAGAATAGTCTTGAATAGTTTCATTATCTCCCATTCTTAAATTTTCAAACTCTGTCATCAATCTCCTTAATTTAGTTTGTTTGACACTATCAGACCCTTCACAATGAAGTTGTAAAATATCCCAAGCATTTTTGGCCACTGTATGGTTCGAGAACAACCGATACAGATTAAAATCAACGTGATCAGAAATGGCGGCCATTGCCTTTGCATTGAAATTTGCAAGGGCAATTTCCTCCGCATTCCAATCTTGCTCGGGTTTTGGAATAAAAACTTTTTATTTCTTTTCTTCGTCAGACACAGAAGCTTTAGCTTTTGGATCAGCCACTTCCAAGGAAGGGGATTTATATCCCACTAGAATGCTGACCCAAGCACGATGATCTATGTTTTTGATGTACATAGTCATCTTTGCCTTCCAAATGGTATAGTTTGAACCATCTAGAGTAGGCGGCTTATTACGAGTATGAGTACAGTTCATAATGACCACTTTCAAAGATCGATCTCAGTATGTCGAGACCAGACTCTGGTGCCAATTGAAAGAAATTATGCGGCTAGGACTGTTTTCTGGGAACCGACCAACTGTGAGTAGAACTGTGCTCACAGTTGTCAAGACAGTTGTCCTGTCAGTTGACACGACGAACAGAGAATAATGCAGCGGAATTAAAACGAAATAAATTAAACACTTCAGCAAGAATTACTTGCTGGAAAACTTTCATTAATAAACAACGATTTTGCAGAGTACAAGTCGAATGAAAGAAACAAAACAACGAAAAGATCAAAACCTATTCTATCTTGAATAGACTAAACACCAAAAACAATTGAGTTCTTGATGAACAAGAACTTCAAGAAAAACAAAAGACTCTCTCAAAATATTCTGTGAATCCGTGAGTTTACTGATGTGTGGCGGCTTCTTTATATAAGGTTTCTTGGCCGCTACTTCAAATCTCACAAGATCTTCAAGCAACCAATCAACCTTTCCTTTTGAGAGTCCACCTAAAAATAAAACACCTAAAATACACAAACACTTACCAAAGATAACTATGAGTATGTTAGTCAAGTAAATCCTAATTAACTACAAAATAAATAAATAATTACAACTATATCTAATATAAATAAACTCTAAATATATACATTTATTAAATCAGAATCACAAAGATACAAAACTAAATATAAGAGTATTTCATACTCTTTCAGGTTCCAAGTCTCCAATTTCAGGCAGCTCAAATGGAGTCCAGATCTCCTGTGCCCCTCCATGTACCCCTCCCTGTGCCCCTCTAATCTGGACCGTTTATGTTGATATTGTAAACGGTCCAGATTAAAGGGGCACATGGAGGGGCACAGGAGATCTCCTCTCGCTCAAATGTACAACTAAAAGCTACTACTCCCAATTCAGCGATCAATAAAGGCAGTTACCTTCTGAATGCATGTCTGAACAGTTCAGCTTTAATGTTTTCATCATTTTAATTTACCACATTTTTAGAAGAAACTCATAATCAGATAATTAAATCCATATACAGTAAATAAAATGAATTCATTTTTAGTTGCCTGCATTTAATCACTCATTTTTAGAAGGAACACCATTCATTTCAGATGTACAAAATCAGATAAAAGAAAATTAAATCTTTTTCTGAATGGCCCCTGTTTCATTGTACTTTCCTGCTGCTTCTGAACTCTAAATTGGAGAGGTGGGTGGGTAAATATCATTGAGGTTCATAATAAATGTTGGGGTCTAATTTTACCAACATTCATCAGAAAAAAGTAATCCTCTTGTCCCGTGATGAGTCATCACCTCCCTTCATTGATATGAGTCTTTCTTATAATTCACTCTTCTTCTTTTATTATTATTGGTCCTATCCGGGTGTGGGTAAAGCTTTCACTTAGGTGAGTGGAGAACCTTTGACAATTAGCCCCTCCGAGGGCCGGCCGCTTGGGGCTTCCGCATGTGATCATCAAGTGGAGAACCTTTATCAATTCTGCAGGTGATCTTACTCTCTTAACGAGATCCGTCTCACACAAATTTTTGTCCCCAGGCGAAGCCATCCTATGTTCAAGGGGTTATTATGACTTATGGCGTATTCTGATTTTACAATTCTGTCATTTTTATTTATTTATCATAAAAATATTAGTTTTTGCAATTTTAACATCATTTTTAATTTAAATTTAGTAAGAACAACATATTGACCCTCTTCCTTTAAATTTCTGACTCCACCACTGAATAGTATCACGTATCACTTCCTTCTAACTACTTCTTCTGATAAAAAAATAAAGTTTCATTAGGTCTGTGTGTGGATCCACGTTAACTCTAATTAATCACAGCCCTTAATTTGTTAGAGGAGGCGTGACACATATTCCCACCCTTAAATCATAATAATAGGAATGTCACGCGGGAGGGTAACAATTTTTGGTCCGTCTTCAACTACAAACATTTCGGAGTTATTATAGACAAAATATTAAAGTTCATCATGTTGGCGTAATATTATTATCTAAAATAAACATCCTAATTGTAAATAAGAAAACAATGTTAATGAAATTTGCTATGATACTACAAGTAGGGATGTAAACGAGCCGAGTCGAGCTTTGGGGTGTCGAGCTCGAGCTCGTATAAAACTTATCGAGCTCGAGCTTTTATCGAGCTCGAGCTCGAGCCCACTTGCTTGTTCGAGCTCGAGTCGAATTGAGCTCGCGAGCTGCTCGCGAACAACTCGAGTCGATATCGAACTCGAGTTTTAACGAGCCAAGCTCTAGCTTAGACATTTTTTTTAGAAAAATATGGTCTTAACGAGCTTATCGAGCCGAATTCGAGCCGAGTTCGAGCCGTTCGAAAACAAAAATTCAATTTTAATGAGCTTATCGAGCCGAACTCGAGCTTTTAACGAGCTAAACGAGCCGAACACGGTCGGCTCGATAAAAAAACGAGCTTGACAATCAGTTCGAGCTCGACTCGAGCTTCACCTCGAGCTCACTCGAGCTCGAGCTTTCACGAGCCGAGCCCGAGCCGAGCTCGAGCCAGCTCGGTTCGTATAACAGCCCTAACTACAAGCAATTTACAAACAAATAAAACATTAATCAATCAAATGCGATACATACAAAATATTTTATACTCCCTCCGTCCCACCCGAATTAGGATTTTTGGGTTGGGCACGGGGATTAAGAAAAAAGTGTTAGTGGAGTAGGTGTTGTGAGTATGAAAAGTGAAGTAAGAGAGAAAAAGTAGGGTAGAAAATAATGAGTGGAAAGTTGTTGTGAGTGTGAATGTGAGACTCATTAAATAAAACATTTCTATTTTTGGGTTTGTCCTAATTCGAGTGGGACACCCCAAATGGAAATTTGTCATAATTCGAGTGGGAGGGAGGTAATACATAACTCATGCATCATCATTATTATACACCATTTTTCTTACTATATCAAATCACTGATCATCTTCTAATCAATTTCTCACTTTGACATGAGTATTGTGTGTGAAAGAATTTTATTCAAGAACATGAGAGGCTTGCTCTACAAACCTAATGAGGTCTTTTCAAATAGCAATCATTTATGTTCTAAAGTTGATAAAAATACTTTTTGACCAATATATTAGAAAATATTCAATTTGGTCAAGAAACATGGTCTTTGGTATGGTACTAATATTTTATGCAAGCAAATTAAGGTTGTTAGTGTGCCAATTGAGACCCACTTAGGATGTGTTTTTTTTTTTTTTTTTTTTTTTTTTTTGATGATGATGTCCACACTAGAAGGAGGCGAGGAGAGGGATCGAACCCTAGCGCTCACCGAGGATGAGGCTTGACTTTACTACTGGCCACTCCTTTCGGGACACAGTTAGGATGTGTTAACAGTAATAATAAACACAAAAGGAGAATAATAGACAACATGACCCCTTTGAAATCATGCGTTTGCAATTAAAAGAGACAACACATGGCATCTTTTTTTTTCTTTTTTTTTTTTTTTGCCTAAATTCCGTAATACTGCCTTTATTATTATGGTTCTTGCATTTGGGTCCTCATTTTATTTGGTATTTTTCTACTATTGCCCATTTTATAGTGCTTATAGTGATATGTATGGATAAATATAAAGTCACAAAAAAATGTCATAAAATGATGTGTCAAAATCTTATTGGTGTTTTTTATTAGAGTGTGCCGGGTCCACAATCGATGCAACCAATAAAATATCGCCACCTCACTTTGTATCAATCATTTTGTGAACTTTTTTTTGTTCCCCTAGCATTGCCCGATATGTATTAAACAATTGTTAATGTGCTCTTGGTTTATACATATGCTTTATCACTATGAACAACTATTTTTGTATTATTGAAATGCAATACATAGTTAAATTAATGTTTAAATACATAGTTAAATTGATATTTAAAATAACAAAATGAGGTTTATTACCTTGTCAAATATAAGGTTTAATTCGTAAATTAGAGTCCGATACACTGTCAGAGTTTTATCAGCGGTATTGACGATTTAAACTCGTAAATTGCGACCCTAATCAATATATATGACTTAATATAATTCGATAATTAGGTGAGGTTTTTACCTAATAAGACTTTTAAAGACATAATGAATTTTCTTTATAAGAAAATATACTTTCTATAAAAATTTACATGCCTTTTATTATTATATAAAAAATAAAAAACAACAGAGCAATAGTAGAAAAAAATTAAAGAATAGTATACTTCAATAATAGTACTTTGTCCATAAATGAAGGCACAAAATTTAGTTTAAATTAATTTTAGAAATTTTCATTTTTTATACAATTTAATAGGAAAAATTCGTAAATATTTTTGTGATCCATTTTTCAAATATTTGGTTTGCAACTATAAAGATATTAGTGATCAAAATTAATAAATAAACATTTAAAGACGATTTATTCTTAAAAAAAAAACACCCATTTATTTTGGGATATTATTTTTCAATAAATGATTAATTTAAAGACAAAGAGTGAGTATGAAATATTGGTCCATTTTGGAAATAATTAATTTGTTAAGGGGTGAAAAGTACTAAAGTAGATAGATTCCATCCAACAAATTAACCACTCCCACTCTCTCACATTTCCTCCTCCGTCCGTCCGTCTCTGTTGCAACTCTCCGTCCCGTTCCGACCACCCCTTCAGACGTCTCAGTTAACCGACACCGTCACACACACACTAACAACACACACTTCAAACTTTCTACTCTCTCTCTCCTCAATACCTTTTACCCCCATTTTCACACACTGAAAAAGCTCTCTCTCTCTCTCTCTCTAAGACAGCTATACTCTTTCAAAAAAGTGATAAGGGTTTTACACAGTTAACATGTGAAGAAGCCCTAGCTTCGGTTAGGGTTAGTTGTTTTGCTGTTAATTTTGTTGATTTGAAGCTTGTTTTTTTTGCTGTAATTACTGGTCGATTTGATGGGGAACTGTTGTAGATCTCCGGCGGCTGTAGCTAGGGAAGATGTGAAGTCGTCTAACTACTCCGGCAATGATCATAATCGGAAGGATAAGTCCGGCGGTGGCGGCGGCGGAGGTGCCGGGAAGAAGGCGATCACTGTGCTGACGGATGTGTCGAAGGAGAATATTGAGGATAAGTATATGGTGGATAGGGAGCTAGGTCGTGGAGAATTTGGAGTTACGTATTTGTGTATAGATCGGAGTTCTAAGGAGTTGTTGGCTTGTAAGTCGATTTCGAAGAGGAAGCTTCGGACGGCTGTGGATGTGGAGGATGTGAGGAGAGAGGTTGCTATTATGAAGCATTTGCCGGATAATTCGAGTATTGTGACGTTGAGAGAGGCTTGTGAGGATGATAATGCGGTGCATTTGGTGATGGAGTTGTGTGAAGGAGGTGAGCTGTTTGATCGGATTGTTGCTAGGGGGCATTATACGGAGCGGGCGGCGGCTGCGGTTACGAAGACGATTGTGGAGGTTGTGATGCTTTGTCATAAGCATGGGGTGATTCATAGGGACTTGAAGCCGGAGAATTTCTTGTTTGCAAATAAGAAGGAGAATTCGCCTCTCAAAGCTATCGATTTTGGGTTGTCTATCTTCTTCAAGCCAGGTGAATATTTATAAATATTGTAGAAAGCATGCTTGAATTTAAATCAAACAGATTGATTAATATTTGGTATGATTTCTCATTATTTGTTTGTTCGAATATCAAATGACAAGTTTAGGTAATTGTGTGCAACAGCTATGGTAGTGGGAGTTCATAGGATGTAATTAAGGCATCTGAAATGTACTGGAATTATAGAAACGGTTAAAAAGATAATTAGTTTGCCATATTACTTTTGCTGGTGTCTGATGGTGGTTGAAGTAAAGTGGTTTTCCCGATCCACGTGAAATTTAAATATTAGGTTAAGATGGACTACACTCGTTATTGTTGCATATTCCCCCGTTCACGATGTACTAGCTGTCATTGTACCACCTGGTTTCTAGAAGCTTATTTCATCTTGGAGGGTGGTTCTGAAGTTGAGATTTTTGGTTAACAAACTGTATCTTGAAGCACACTTGCAATGTGATTTCTTGGTTAGTTAGTTGGACTCTTGCATTCTCCTATTCCCTCTCTGAGTTCATTCATGCTATCCTTATAACTTATTGTTGGAGGAGTTATCCTGAATAACTTGTAAGTTGAATGAAATTGTTTACTGCTGTCCATTTCTCGCTTGCGTCCCATTTGTCCATTTTCTGCAACAATCTTGAATGAAAAACAAAGTTTAGCATGACCGTTGGAGCCAGATATCTTGTGAAAGTAGCAAGATAATTGAACCTTTTTTTTATAAACTTCAAATTGTACTTTGACTTATAACTCTTCTCATATAGCTCAGTGACATACCTACCATGTTTCATCAATTATTCAAGTGAGCCAGGCGTATTATATACAAAGCTTTAAGATTTTGAGTCCATTTCGAGCGTAAGATCAACCTTGCCTGTCTGGCACAGGGGTTAACATTAATGATAGGGGTTATTGTCCATACATACTTGATTAGGTTTTGTCTGTTGTTTCTCTTGGGGGTAATACTGGGTTGTGTTTATCTGGTACCCGTTGTTGAGAGGAGCTTGTCTTTTGTGTATTGCACTCTACTTTCTTTTTGTTTTTTAATCCCTGTTGGGGTGGCGGAGAATACATGGAGGACGAGAGGAACTTTTGTTAGGATCGAGGGAGGAGGTAGGGATTATCTTATTTCTTCAGAGATAATGTGTCTTCTTGAGGTAGCTGGCTTAGCTATAGTGAACCTTATCTATATGAACATTTTCTTGCTGGTAAGTAGCTTTCGCCTTTTCCTTGGTAGCGGCAATCTATGTCGCATAGAGTGATTAAGAGCATTTATACCTTGTATCATATGGATGAGACACAGTTTTGGTGGTTCTATTAACTGTAAATCCCGTGGAAGTTCAACTCTCATGTTCTCGGTTGCCCCCCCCCCTCCCCAAGTTGTTCATGGCTGGGGATGGGTCTTGTGTTTGTTTCCGTGAGGACGTGTGCTCAAGAATGCTCTCCTTGCATGTCTAGTGTTTCGAAACCCTTTTTGACCCCTATTTTGAGTTTTGTCGTGGAAATGATGTCGGTTTTTTTTTGGATTTCTATTTCTTTCCCCAACTTAATGAACGAGTATACTGCGTTCCTGCTTCTTAATGATGTCTGTGCCATGTGTGATGACTCCTTGTCAGGTGTCTCATTTTCGGCTTTTGGAGGGTTATGAGCTTATTGTTGATGCTATTTTCTTTTGTTTGCTTTGATCTCCTGGTTCACCCATCTCTTTTCCTATGCTGTTAATTATTTGGAAGGCTGGTATCCTCTTCAATATTGGAGATTTTGCTTGGTCTCCAGCTTGCCATGAACACTAATGAATAATGATATGTTGCGGAAGTGTAGGCCTAAGATGTTATCCGTAGTCTGCCGTATCATCTGCGAGTCTAGAATCTCATGATGCAAGTTTAACTTTATACACAATTTGCAATTTTGTTGTCATTTGATTATTGCAACAGGCAGCTTACGTATAACATGTTATGGGTTCTTTTTTATCGATCTTTATCCAGCCTTGCATTAAATACATCTTATGGGTTCTTTGTTACTGATCCTTATCCAGCCTTACATCATCATATGGGTTCTTTGATGTTAATCCGTTTCCAGCCTTGCTTTATATGTTTGGTGGTTATAAATACATAACCAGTGAAAGTAGGTGACAAAACCAGAAATTTGACCTCTGAGGCCTGGCAGGATTTTTTGTAGTTTGAATAGAAGTTAAAACTATATGACAAAAATGTACCCTTTTTCTGTTAGACCATCTTGTGGAAGAAAATGCGAGTAAATTATTTTTGTGTTCTTTTCTTCAGCTAAAAAAGTATTTTAAAACAACTGTATCATATTCAAGTAGGTGATACTGCTGATTCATTCTCGTCTGCTGGTTGCTACTTGGATAATATTCATTCTTTTTTACTTAATGGACGTTAGGCTTACCCTTGTGGGTTTTATTTTATTCCACAGAGATATACATGATTCACTCTAGTTTAGGGTCATTGGAAATTTTGAATATTTTGTCAAGTTTTAAGTAGTGTGTTTGTTTCACCACCCTGATCAAATGTTACCAACTCAATGCATATGGACCCATATAGGCAGGTATAATAATCCAGTAAGACTAAAGGAACCGTGGATAAATTTACCTAGAACATTGCGGTTCACAGCTTTTGGAATGACTAAAGTTAGCTAAGATGAACTTGTCCACGTACTCAAGGTCAAAGAAGGTGTTAGAATATGACCTGAACATGTCATTTTGCATTCAGTTTATAAAAAAAAAGTTATTTCACCTCAATATTTATCATTCTCATAATGTTGCGCGTTGGTGATTTTACTTGCAAGTTGAGTTTAACCCACAGAATAATTAATATAATGGTGTTATTTATGCAGAAATGATATTTTCTTGACTAGCTTGTTGATGTTGTTATAGGTGAGAAGTTCTCTGAAATTGTTGGAAGCCCATATTACATGGCTCCAGAAGTTCTAAAGCGGAACTACGGACCAGAGATAGATATATGGAGTGCAGGAGTAATTTTGTATATATTATTGTGTGGAGTGCCTCCATTTTGGGCAGGTAATTTCTTCTCTGCACGATATTTCTGTGTCCATGCCTTCTTGTGTCTGTTACGCAATCGTCATCTTTTTGTTTTAGGGGGATCCAGTGCACATTTTTCAATCTAGGCTGCATTACTTTCTTTTGTGGGCAGTTCATATTAGTTAACCACCTCATAGTTGCATTATTGTATGATTTTCCATTATGTTCTGTAATTTTTTACTTTTATTTGAATTGGCAAGTCAAAATGCTTCCATCCTTCTTAAGTAAGTTTCTACTGCAGAGTCTGAGCAAGGTGTTGCACAGGCCATTCTTCGTGGGCAAATAGACTTCAAACGTGAACCATGGCCAAGTGTTTCAGAAGGTGCTAAGAGTCTTGTACGTCAGATGCTAGAGCCAGATCCTAAGGTTCGGTTAACTGCGCAGCAAGTTCTTGGTATGTTTCTCTACTTTACCAGCGTGATGTTTAGTCTTAATTATTTGTTATCATGTTTGCTACATGTGTAGCTTTCTTCTTTTCCCTTTATCTGCAGCATGCACTAAAAAACTACTTTTACATAGGGCTGTCTATCCTTGTCTTGTTATAATCTTCAACGACGGTTGCATGGGTTTTTCAATTTTTTATGCATTTTTTTTCCTCGGATATCATTTTTTTTTTTGGGAGAAATGTTCGTGATAGAGGAAATTTTGGTAGGGAGAACTTCTGTAAAATAAAGTTGTTGGTTGCATATGGGTTACTACATTTTAATCAGACACAATAGGCCATACACTGCTCACAACCAACTTTCTTTGAACATGGCTCTGGATGACTTAACGCTATTTTCTTACAGTGCAGAAATTGAAGATAGTGTCTTTTACTTTTTTCTACAGAAATCTGTATGGCATATTTGACTGTCCCAGCATATCATGTAGGAATCCATATGTTTTCCCTATTATGGAGCCATGTGATAAGGGTTGGATGATTTTACAAGAATATTTTCTTTTGGACAGCCATGGAAACATAACTTTTATTTTTTCAACTGTTAAAAATATTGTTGCAACAGAGATGGGAAAAGAACTCTTAAACTATTGTTATTCATTATGCAAATTGGAACGTCAGGCTGTGGTCTGTCTGGTGAATATTTTACATTTTTGTTCTTTAAGCTAGCTATTAGGGATTGTATAGCTTCCATATACTGAATCTTTTTAATGTCGAAAATAATTTCTACTCCATCCCCAAACGATTTTTCCACTTTTTTTGCCGTTACGACGAATGAACATTGAGCAATTATTATGGGTTAACTTAGTTATATTAATGAAAATCTAAAACTTGTAATTGGTACACCATCAACAATACTATCAATAACAATTTTAGATTTCAATTTTGATAATTAAATTAACCTAAAATAACTGCTCAAATTCATTCGTAGTTACCACAAAAAGTGGGAAGATCATTTTGGGGTGGAGGGAGTATCACTTATGGATCGTTTTGTCGTTATTTCTCATCAAGTTTTCGGTATGGCTTTCATGTGTACCATTGGATAGTTTTTTCTATTAACACAATGCTGGACACATAAAGAGAGCATGCATTCCTGTTGGCATGTGCCGACACATTGTTGGACACCTGTATCTGTGTCCAATATCAACCAGAGAAGAGAAAATTGTACTAGTAACATTTTTACTTTTGGGCTGCATCATATTGTCATGTTCTAAGAATTTCAAAGCTGAACTACTTTGCATAATTCTTCTTAATATTTAAGTTGTATATGCTCACAGAACATCCATGGCTCCAAAATGCTAAAAAGGCTCCAAATGTTCCTCTTGGTGATGTTGTGAAGTCAAGACTCAAACAATTCTCAATGATGAATAGGTTCAAGAGAAAGGCCCTGAGGGTTAGCTCACAATTTACTTTCTCTCTTTATTACTAAGGCACTGCCCCATGTAGAAATATAACAGCGTCTCATATACAGGTAATTGCTGATTTCTTGTCCAATGAGGAAGTTGAAGACATCAAGGAGATGTTCAAAAAGATTGATACTGACGATGACGGGATTGTTTCAATTGAAGAATTAAAAGTTGGACTTCAAAGTGTATCACAGCTTGCAGAGTCTGAAATACAGTTGCTTATTGAATCTGTGAGTCAAATTACAAGTCTTACATGAATATTTTTATTAGGCCAAACTTTGTTTCATCCATTGTACCTTCAATGGCGTTTCACTTTTACCATAAAACCTTTTTTTTTTTCCTTTCAATTTACCACTGCAGTTTGAAAAATGTATCATTTTGACCCAAAATCACGGGTTGGGGCACGGATGTAGGAACGGATTTGGGGCTGAAAGGATATATTTTCAAAACTAAAATGATAAAAGTTTGGAAAATGTATCATTTTTTGACCCCAAAATCGCGGGTTGGGGCACGGATGTAGGAGCGGATTTGGGGCTGAAATGGTATATTCTCAAAGCTAGAATGAATTTTTTTTTTGAAAGAAAAAAGTTATGATGGCAAAAGTGAAACACCCTTCGAAGAACAATGCATGAAAACGAAGTTTTGCCTTTCTATTATTACCTTCACATCTACAAGTAGATTTTGATACTGTGGTTGCTCTTATATTTCAATGTTCCCTATCATGTTTTCACCAATATTTGTACATCTACACCCAAGTTTTGCGTCATGTTAATGCCACCACAAAGTTGCATGACCTGACTCTTGATGAGAGGATTTAAGCAATCTATTGGCTTGAGCCACTCAATTCCGAAGGATGGGCAAGTGGTACATTTGGGCCTCACATGCTTCTTGGCATTATGAGGGAATGGTTGTGCAGTCTAGCCACTACTTGCTGGGAAGTTATATCTTAATTCTGTACCCCCACCTGATCAGAGGCGGAGGAGCTACATTGATGGCAAAGGGGGCAATTGCCCCCATTGATTTTTAAAAAGTACAAATTTATTAGTGCAAAATTTACAAAAAATTGGGAGTTTAGTGCAATTTGTTGAAGTTTGCCCCCTTTGAGATAAAATTAATAATACACTAGAATTTGTTTTTGCCCCCGTTGACAAAAATACAGTTAAATTTTTTTAATCGTGTAATTTTTGCCCCTGTTGACGAAAATTCCTGGCTCCGCCACTGCACCTGATCTAGGATTGATTCCCTTGATATAACTATGATGGACATAATTAAAGATCAATTCTTTGATCGAACAATGAATATGTACTGTGATTATACATTGGTCGTGTGGTGTCGTAAACGTCGATCATGAGCTCTTGGCACAGTGTGGTACTCATGCAATGTATTACTCCCTTCGTCCTAAATGAAAAAGAGTTGCATTTGACAAGTCTATATTTATAAGCAAATGCTTACATTTCTTAAAATTCCCTGCTATTTGGTTCTCCCCACTTTTCTCATAACACATTTTCTTCAAGGTAGCACTTTTTTTCCTAGAGCATTTTGGGTAGATTACTTAATTTATACTCATTGTTGAGAAACATTGACTCTTTTTTTGGGAGGACAAAAAAGAAGGACATTGTGACTGTTTTTCCTTGGATGGAGGAACTATATACTCCCTCCGTCCCATATGAATGTCCAAAAATTTTCAAAGGTAGTAATAAAGTAGGAGTTTTGGGGTAATTATATGTCTGTTTTTCCTTCAACTGTTTTGACGTTAATAAGCACTCTTCCATGGGATAGGGAAGAGCATAAAGTTTATGTTACTCCTAGCGTAAGCCTTATGAACAGTCTCCGTACCTATGCATATTCGTTGATGGTGCTTGATAGGTTGTGGAATCATACAAGTAACCTTAGCTTTTGTGAGGCGCGCTCTGTTAGTCTGTTCCTTGGTTCTGAATGAAGAGATTTTTTTTTATTATTTTTTTTTTGTGTGGCTGCAGGTAGATAATGGGAAAGGAATAATGGATTATAATGAATTTGTTGCCATATCCCTTCATCTTAAGAGGATGGCCAATGATGATCACCTTCACAAGGCTTTCTCCTATTTCGATAAGGATGGCGATGGTTACATTGAGCCGCACGAGCTCCGGGATGCCTTAATGGAAGACGGAGAAGAGGATTGTACAGATGTTGCCAATGACATATTCCAAGAAGTTGACACGGACAAGGTGAATATCAATCTTTATCCATAATGCTCACTCTTCTATTGTTCTATCAAGACTGAATACCAAGTTAGGCTTAGGGTTCTTCAACACATTATATATTATAATATATATACTCCCTCCGTCCCGGCACAAGTGATGTGGTAGAAAATGAAGAGAGAGAATGAGTGGGGTGAATAGTGATGTTGGTTGAATGAAATGAGTGGTGAAAAATAAAGAGAGAGAGTGAGTGGGGTTAAATGGTGGGATTGGTTGAATATAAATATATTAAAACATTTCGATTTTGGGCAGTGTCACTTGTGCTGGGGACAGCTGGGACGGAGGGAGTATATATTTATTTATAATGTGATGCAACAACAAAGCCTTAGTCTCAAAATGAGTTGTGGTCGGCTAACACCAATCATCATATGGGATCGTCAATGAAAAGAGGTGGGAAAATATTTGTGAAAGCTAAAGAAGAAATAGGTGGGAAGAAATTCAGAAAAGGGAAAAAAAAAAAAAACTGAAAGAAAAAAGGGAAAATGATAAAATGAAATAATAACAACAAAATGAAATTAAAACCCTATCATTCACATATGATCTTTTGCCCTCCACTCTGTTCTCTCCAACGCCATATTTCTTCAATCCCAAGTAGACCCCATATGCTACGGTGAAAATTAAAAACAAAATTCTGTGTTATTTCTGCATATGTGTCGGATGTTCTGCATCAATTATTGATGTAGGAAATTATTTCATGCATTATTTTTCCACAATGCAGGATGGTCGAATCTGCTACGACGAGTTTGCTGCCATGATGAAGACTGGTACTGATTGGAGAAAGGCATCCAGGCATTACTCGAGAGGCAGATTCAACAGTCTAAGTGTGAAGCTAATGAAAGACGGTTCTCTGAACTTAGGTAGCAGTGAGTAAAATATCCCTCTCAAATATTTGACTTTGATTTCGTTTGTGATTATTTGTGGGGCTCCCATTTAATTAGATTGTGCCCCTACGCATTGTTGGCTGGCTTACAAGGTGTTGAGTTCACACCTCTTCAAAACGTTAAATCGAGTAAAAGTGACAACGATAGCCGTGGGCACAGCATGTATGATTCTCCCCTCTAACCTCCGTCCCGTTTCCAAAGATTTTCTTTTTTTCTTTTTGTGGTTAAGGACATGAAAGTGTAAACTTTGTAGGGTTGCAGTATGTTATTCTCAAAGAAATACCAAGGTTGTTTAGTGTATCTGTGTGTTTAGTTTGTTTGTTCTCTCATAAACTTATCTGCATTAGTGAACTATTCTTTCACTTCCAGGTTACTTGGCTGTTTTGCCCTTGTCCCTTTTAAGTTGTTCATACAGATATACACTGGCTAAGCGCCCCCCCCCCCCCCCCCCCCACCCCGGGTTAGTGGGACCCACATCAATCAAATTAGACACTATGATAATAACTCAGTTGGATAGTGAACCACACTTATTGAATTGGATTTGCTCATGCGAGGCGGCTCCTGCGAGCGGTTTAGTGATAAGTACGGCTCGGCTCAATATGATTTCTCATTTGCTATGTTTCATTATCTCAAAAAAACTCCTTATTTCTCTAATTTAAAAGCTTAAAAGTGAATAAACAAAATTATGGAGATCCCCGCTTATAAACCCTCTTTTCCCATCCCATATCTCGGACCAAATCCACTCTATTCATGTCCCGAGATCTGGTATTGATAGACTGGTCTGGAAAGCAACGAAAAATGGAGAATACTCAGTTAGAACCGGATATTTTCTTGCACTCCAAAATCACAAAGATACTGAAGCCCTTCTAAAAAAATAGACTCTCCTCAAACAATGCTAAGGTTTGGAAAACAATTTGGAATCTCCCTGTTGAACCAAAAATTAAACATTTCGTCTGGAGAATTTTTTCACGAATCCTACCAACACAAAAAGCTCTCTCTATTAGAAATTGTTCCAACCACGCTTTTTGCAATAGATGCGGAATTTTGAGGAAGATGAAAAGCACCTCTTTCTTGCTTGCCACCTTTCAAAGCTCACTTGGTTTCAATCCCAAATTAAACTCCCTACCCCTTTTTTCAATGACCCGAACCAATCTCTCCTCTCTTGGTTTAAATCCTGGATCTCTGATACAACAACTCTGGATGACATAACCTTTCTTGTCCTCCTTTTCTGGGAAATTTGGAAAAACAGAAACAATATCCTTTTCAACCAAGCAAACCCGGACATAGACATTACTCTTAGTTTAGCTACCCAAAGCTATATCAAAGCCAAAACCACAAAATCTATCCCTATATCAGAAATGCCGGAAAGTAGAACATCAAATCACAACCCAAATGTGATTTCGAGTCTTGATTCTCTGAATGGAAAAACTATTGAGGAATATCTCAAAAACCCGTTTACTTGAAGCTCCAAAATCTTAATCACTGATGGATCTTGGAAAAAGATGATCGATGGGCTGGCCTCGGATGGGAACTATGGGACCCAGAAGCAGGGCGCATTGCTATTGGAAGAGCATCATGCCGAGCAACATCTCCTTTACAAGCTGAATGTTTAGCTATCTGTAAAGGTTTAAAATGGTCAATCCACAACAACCACAAAGACATCATCATCCTGACTGACTCATCCCTGGCACAAGACTTCATAAAACACTCCACTGCAGAGATGTCTCAATCGAGGGAATTCTATTGTATATACAGTATTTCATTTCTATTTGTAACAGTTTCTCTATCTTTAAAGTAGACATAAATGTAATTAAATTAGCGCATAACAATGCAACCATGGCTAAAAATGTATCAACATTTCATTGGTCTTGAACCAATATATTTAGTAATATATAAGTCTTATTTGTCGGGAAAAAAATATATCATTAAAAGTTAATTGAGTCAAACTCATTTTGAGAAGAAGGAAGTAGTAAATTCCCTATCCAATAATAATATGCAATAAATAAATTATTAATACTCCATCTGTCCTAAAAGTTGATCCCTCTTTTTCCGTGGTTATTATGAATGTATTTTGAGTAATAATTAGGCTGTTTTTTTTTTTAATCTAATGATAATTCAAAAAATGTTATTAATATACCATTATAAATATTATGATACCAACTGTTTTTTTTTATTTCTATTAAGATTATTAAAGTAACTTATTATTATTGCTTAAACTCATTCACATAAAAAAATATATCTATAAAAAAGGGTTATGACAATTTAGACCCTGAAGTATGATACCACCCTTCCATCGAGCCTGGCATGTCTCTTTTTTTCGCCAGATCGGGACCCTGGGGTGATTCAATTTTCGCCAGTTAGGTCCTTTTTGACGAAATTCGTTAAAAAAATCAGTTAAAAGGCATGTGCCGTGCACGTGACTAACGAATTGTGTTGTTTGAATTGTTTTTAACTATTAAGGGGGTTCAATGACGTATCTCATAAATGAAGGATTGTTGATAAAAAATAACTCAACCTTTACCTTCCCCGTTTATACTTCACGGTATATAAAAAATAACTCAACTTTCTCTCTCTCCAGCCCCATAGACAATCACCACCGGCAACGGCGCTGACCATCCCGTTCATTTGTCACACAACGGCGACTGATCACGCCGCACATTCCGCCGTCGTCCCTCCGGCCACCTCCGCAAACCGCTTTCCCCCACGGCAACACACCTAGCGTCAACAATGGTTGCAACACACGCCGCTCAAACCCTCCTGCCACTCCCCACGCCACGTCTGTCGCGCCCAGAGACCCGTGGTCCTACTTGGCCCACGCTCGGGACACGATTGGAAGACGTTATAAAACACCTTTAAAATTTTTTAGAAATATACTTTCATAACGTTTAACAAATTCACACTTGAAGTTCAAACTTCCACTGACTTTCAAACAAACTTTCACAAATGAAACTATTTAGCCCGAAGGCTTACGAACCTTTATACAAATGTACTCACACCAACATTATCCAAAAATAGGTGTTACAAGATGATGAAGTCAAGGAAACTCTACCCAAAAGGTTATACATTTATGTAATGTAACCTTGACAAAACAAAACCAACTCTTACCACTTTCACGTGTGTCCTCCGTGCCAAAGTGTCCTATCCCCTGAACTTGCTTTTATCTAAAACAGTAAACAAATAAGGGTTGAGAATGAATCTCAGTAAGCTACAAAATGCAACTACGTTACATGCTGATATGATAATCATAAAAAAACAATATAAACAAATAATCATATAGCATATAGAACATAACATGAGAGGCTCTCTATCGCCAACCGTCCCATACCGGTTGGAAATAACGACAACTCATCATACAACACATAAGGCGGAAATAAACACTCATACGTGGATACTGAGCCAAGTTCTCGAACCAAAACAATAGCCATCTAAGAGGCATCAACTGAGCAGCATCGAAGAGCTGAAACGGGTTCCGGAACCAAACAATCACAAACAACAACAACGGGAAAATGACACAGAGTCATAACCCAAAGTGCCCAACCTTTGGCCTAAGGAGGGGGTTAAAAATGGAAAACCAATGATAGGAGCCTTATAATGAACTTGGCTTCGTGTGCCATTATAATCCCTATCATTGCCCGAACACACACAAAAGTACAAGCTGGACTTTACACAAACGAAGCAAAGAATACTTGCTTAACAACACAACGGGGTATGATTCCAAAGTAGGGAACCACACAAGCTCATCATAGAGAAGTAAACACGTTTTCATAATAGTGTGCACAATATTGACATTAAGTCTCTCACACAATCAATCCAAACGATCACATCAATTCAAACTTGATCACAAAAGACCAACTCTATTATAATGAAACCATTAATACTCTTTTTGGTACTAAACACCTACTGGATTTCCGTAATATAAAATCAGAACCCACTAATAAACCAACCCATCGTGTAGTACTCGAGAAGAGCTTTCCAACGATAGTTTTACACGACCAAAACGGAGTCCGGATGACGAAGTTATGGCCAAAACCAAAATAAATTATACTCCCTTCGTTTCACCGTCTCACAAGTATAAGTATGATTTTTCTAATATACTAATATACCCATTTTGGGATACTTTCACTCCTTTCCCCGTCCCACAAATAATAGTATAATTTTATAATATACTTATTTAACATTTAACTCAAGTTTGGTCGTGTATCCCAAAATGGGTATATTAGTATATTAGAAAAATTATACTTATACTTGTGAGACGGTGAAACGAAGGGAGTATAATTTTTTTGGTTTGGCCATAACTTCGTCATCCGGACTCCGTTTTGGTCGTGTAAACTATCGTTGGAAAGCTCTTCTCGAGTACTACACAAATAATAGTATAATTTTATAATATACTTATTTAACATTTAACTCAAGTTAATATTTTACCGTCCCACGAGTAGGAGTATAACTTTTTACTAACTAACACTCCAGGAGTATTCTAACATACTCAAAAAAATCTTTCAAGCTCATCCATCACAAACCCAGTACATGTTAATACACCCTTTGTCCCAAAATTACAAGTATCACAAAATTCACCCAAATCACAAATTTAACAATAACAAGTATCTTATATAA
Source organism: Campanula takesimana (assembly GCA_026119855.1). Lineage (NCBI taxonomy): Eukaryota > Viridiplantae > Streptophyta > Magnoliopsida > Asterales > Campanulaceae > Campanula > Campanula takesimana. Next base: position 2,485,720 of record JAOWBW010000039.1, on the reverse strand, counting down.
CATATATGACTATTTTAACATTTAAAAAGGGGATTAGTAACTTACTTATTTTCCGGAAAAGTGTCAAGAAAAATAATATTGATCGGTAGAAATGATCTATTCAACTCCCTGAACATTTATATATAATTAGATTTGAAAATGGAGTAGTAAATAAAATTAAGGAAAATACTTTGTGAAGAATACTTACTCTTCTTCTTTGTTCTTCCTGAGCTAGAGAGAACTTAGATTTAATGTGTGTGTGCGTGTGTTTAGCTAGAGAAAAGAAATGAGGATAACTATGCATAATTTCTATATATAGTCATTCTCCTAGGGCCCTTCTACTTTCATTATGAACAAATAAAACCCTTGAACATTATAGTTACATTTTGGCCCACAAACTTTCACTAACTCAATTATTTCTTGCTAACTAAATTGCTACTAACAACTAACTAACACCAAAAATCAAATAAGATGTGCAATTCATATAATATGATGCAACACATAATTTTAAATTAAAATTCTCAAAAATATAATATAAGATGTAAAATAATTATCAAATAAATTGGGACGGATTTTGGGGTCGTTACACTCACTCCCCTTAAAGAAAATTCGACCCGAATTTTAGGATTACTACCTCGACCCTCAAACAACCCCGGATACTTCCTTTCATTTCAATCCCGAAGCTTCATACTGAGTTTAATATCCTCTAAAACTTTAGACACACAAGAGAAGAGTTATAAACATCTCTCGGAGCATAGAAACATGGAATACATTATAAACATCGTCAAAAGAAGGAAGTAACACAAGACGATAAACTCAACCTCTAGCTCTTTCCAAAATCTCAAAATAGCAGATATATTAAGCAATCTTCACGAGAAAGTAAAGGTATATCCCTCGAATTCTAGGAATTAACTGAACAAGTCCTCAACATCTCCTCAAGAATCTGAATGGTTATTCCTAACTGACCATCTGTCTGAGGATGAAAAATCATACTAACTCTCAATCCTGAACCCAAGACCTTCTAAAATACTTGCCAAAATCAAGATGTAAATAAGAAACCCATATCTAATACCATGCTCGTAGGCATTCCAAGAAACCGAACTACCTTCTAAACAATTAAGTAACAACTGAAATTAACATTTATACTCTCAAGATAGATAAGGTGAGAAAACTTGGTAATCAATCCGCTATCAATCACATCATTGGTCTCATCTATTTGGTGTAACTTCATCAATGAAACCTTTCGTAATAGATTCATATCCACTCAGAAATCTCAAAGGCTTGTCACAAACCAACTGATCACTAATATTTTACTTCCGGATTATTCGCAGCTCAAGGACTTAGTTGAATGCTTAGAATTTATCGTGTCAAACAAATCAAATGTAATACACTACATTTACTTGGATTCATAATTAAATTGGTCTTGTATATCTCTTCAAGGATCTGGAGTTGAATTCCGTCAGGCATGTTGGTTCCACTAAGTGTTAACTACATACTCTGCTACAAAAGTTAAAGCTCCATCACTAGCAATGTCTGTCATTATTCATTCCACGAGTAATTTTCGATAGTTGAAATTATTCAATAGAGTAGAAACTTAAAGCTTTCCCAATCGCAAAGTCATACCAAAAACATGAACCATAAGTCAATGTATCCTCTAACACATTATTTTCCCCCAATGATATAACATGGTAAACACTTCAAATATAACTCCATCAAAGTCATTCACTAATGCAATGGATATATAATCGCAATAAATCTCATTTATGGGTAGGATAATTTTTGTTCATAAGGAATCAATCTTCTCAAAGCACTCATTGTTACCATACAATTCTGAAGCGATGAACATCTCAATCACTCTTTAAGGCATCTATATGAATAATGAATTTATTAAATCCACTATAATGATAAAACTCGACATATCCACTAGAAAATAGTAACACTGATCATATCCTCTAGATAACTGTAATACTAATCAAATCCATTAAGCAATATCAATACTGAAGTTATCATCCACTCTCGATTCATCAATTAAAACTCGTTTCACTCCTACCAATCCATCGAGAAAGTGCATCTTTCGATGTCGAATAGTTAACACTGCAGCTACCTTAGAAATCCATCAATGAATCTCTAATAATATACCAATCTCAACCACTACATACCTCTGATACTGAAGTAGGATTTTCCCCAATTAATGTTGCTTTCATACTTGAAGGATCAATAGCTATACCTGAGTTGAAGCTTCCCCCAAAATAATATATCCTCTAACATGAAGACATATTGCCCTGATTTTACAAACTGTTACCTCTCTCAAAGAAATCAAATTATGATTACCTATACAATTCAACATATCCAACAATACCGCGAAGCAGTTGTTAATTCAAACCATATAACCACAATTCATGATGTCCATACCTGGTATAAAAGCCGTCTTTGAAATATATCAACTCAAATGTTCAACTGATGATAATCACTTCAAGTCAAATTCTGAATAAACCACTGATCTCTGGAGTTGATTAAACATATCACTCAAATAAGATAACAAGTTATAAATCCACGTCTTTTCATGCTAACACTATCGATGCACCCCTCGTAGAGATATTAAACGTGATGAATCCCTTATCAAGAAATGTCTCAAGCTAAAGCTTCTACTACTGTAACTCAACGATGTTATAAGCATATTGAACTAGATATCACACTGCAACACCACACCATAACAACTCAAGATAACCCAAGCTTCTCATCAAGTAACAAGTACCACTCAAGGGGGAAATACACTTGAAATCTCACAAGAAAAAGATGTCTTCCAATTTAAATGCATATATTTCACTACCAACTCCATAAACCAACTACCAGGCACTTGTGACAACAATTTACAAATTTTTAATGCATAAATAGCATGAATGCTAAACACATATATATCTACCATGCTTAACTAAAGCACACTAGCATATAAGACTCCACCATAACACTATCAAAATCTTGCTATAGCAATATAGCTAAACCAGCAAGTAAAACATGCTCACAAATTTGCACATCACAAGTGCGCAACACTCTATCAATCACCAAACACTCCCCCCTTAATGGTAGACACCTCTAACACATAAGGTAGAGACTCAGGAGACACATGAAATCAAGAAGCAAAATGCACAGACACATATGAACACGAGGAGCCAGGGTCTATAAGTGTACGTGCTCTCAAACTAGACATAGAAATTATACCTCCAGTCACATTAGAAGAGTTTGAAGCCTGTTGTTGAGAAATGGAAATGACACGACCCTGCACTTTAGGCTTCCCTGAAGAGTCCCTCTTCTGGCCCTGAGAAGGCCCAACTATACTCCCTGGAGACTGACTAGTAAACCTGGGACAATTCTTCTGAAAGTGGCCCAGTTGACCGCAATTCATGCACCTACCTTGTTTCTTCCAACACCGCTCTTCTAAATGCCCTTCTTTCTGACAATAATTACAAACTCCTTTGTTTTGACTCCTTGAAATATTACCTTGATTCCTGTTACCTGACTGTCCTTGAAAATATCCTTTGAACTATGAAGATGCTCCTTGATTCCCTCTATTATCACCCCGTTGTGGTTGTGGTTGTTTCTCTTGACCTCCTTGCCTTCCAACACCGATGCTTCCATCTTCCTCTTATGCTCAACTATATCATGCTCAACTTAGTATGCCCGATCAATAGCATCTGGTAAATCTTGAAATTTGTGAGAGATAAGTTGTGTTCTGATCACTGTCCTCAACCCTATCACAAACCTCATAGTCTTCCTTTCTTCAGTAGCTACCAAATAATGACAATGTCTAGCCAACTCAGTGAACTTGGCCACATACTCAGCTACAATCATCATATTCTGCTCTAAGTTAAGGAATTCAACTTCTTTTCTATCTTGTCCACCTTGGGAATAAAATGATCTCTAAATCTTTTCACGAAAGTCTCCCAAGCATAAGGTACATGAGTTTCCTCCCAAATTGCTATCATTACCCTCCACCAATACTCAGCGGCTCCAATCAGCTTTAAGTGGCAAACCGAACTTTATCCTCCTCGGTACATTGCAAAACAACAAAGATTTTCTCTATCGATTCAATCCATCTCCCAGTCTTCATTACATCAGGCTCTCCATCATACCGCATAGGTTTCATTTTCAGAAATTGTTCCAACCCATATCTTGGTGGTGCTCGTTCTCTTTCCGGTCTCTGATCATTGATTGTTTTCATTGCAGCTTCGAATATGCCTTGAAACATTATTTGAGTTTCCTCTCTGACCTGATCTTGCCCTGAAGGCCCAGACTGATCACCCTCGGTTTCAACCATTTTTCAGTAAGTACCTGCATAAAACTCTCAACGTTACTCACCCTATACAAACTACCCTCCTAGGTCATTTAGTCATTCTAGACCATCTACAACCTAGCTCCGATACCAACTATAGCGCCCCAGACCCGTGGTCCTACTTGGCCCCACGCTCGGGACACGATTAGAAGACGTTATAAAACACCTTTAGAAAATTTTTAGAAATATACTTTCATAAAGTTTAACAAATTCACAATTGAAGTTCAAAAACTTCCACTGACTTTCAAACAAACTTTCACAAATGAAACTATTTAGCCCGAAGGCTTACGAACCTTTATACAAATGTACTCACACCAACATTATCCAAAAATAGGTGTTACAAGATGATGAAGTCAAGGAAACTCTACCCAAAAGGTTATACATTTATGTAATGTAACCTTGACAAAATAAAACCCAACTCTTACCACTTTCAACGTCCTCCCGTGCCAAAGTGTCCTATCCCCTGGACTTGCTTTTATCTAAAACAGTAAACAAATAAGGGGTGAGAATGAATCTCAGTAAGCTACTAAAATGCAACTACGTTACATGCTGATATGATAATCATAAAGAAACATATAAACAAATAATCATATAGCATATAGCACATAACATGAGAGGCTCCCTATCGCCAACCTTCCCATACCGGTTGGAATAACGACCAACTCATCATACAACACATAAGGCGGAAATAAACACTCATACGTGGATACTGAGCCAAGGTTCTCGAACCAAAACAATAGCCATCTGAGAGGCATCAACTGAGAAGCATCGAAGAGCTGAAACGGGTTCCGGAACCAAACAATCACAACAACAACAACGGGGAAAATGACACAGAGTCATAACCCAAAGTGCCCAACCTTTGGCCTAAGGAAGGGGGTTAAAAATGAGAAACCAATGATAGGAGCCTTATAATGAACTTGGCTCGTGTGCCATTATAATCCCTATCATTGCCCGAACACACACAAAAGTACCAGCTGGACTTTACACAAAACGAAGCAAAGAATACTTGCTTAAACAACAAACGGGGTATGATTCCAAAGTAGGGAACCACACAATCTCATCATAGAGAAGTAAACACGTTTTCATAATAGTGTGCACAATATTGACATTAAGTCATTACACAATCAATCCAAACGATCACATCAATTCAAACTTGATCACAAAAGACCAACTCTATCATAATGAACCATTAATACTCTTTTTGGTACTAAACACCTACTGGATTTCCGTAATATAAAAATCAGACCCAAACTAAATAAACCAACCCATCGTGTAGTACTCGAGAAGAGCTTCCAACGATAGTTTACACGACCAAAACGGAGTCCGGATGACGAAGTTATGGCCAAAACCAAAATAAATTATGCTCCCTTCGTTTCAGCGTCTCACAAGTATAAGTATAATTTTTCTAATATACTAATATACCCATTTTGGGATACTTTCACTCCTTTCCCCGTCCCACAAATAATAGTATAATTTTATAATATACTTATTTAACATTTAACTCAAGTTAATATTTTACCGTCCCACGAGTAGGAGTTATAACGTTTACTAACTAACACTCCAGGAGTATTCTAACATACTCAAAAAAAATTCTTTCAAGCTCATCCATCACAAACCCAGTACATGTTAATACACCCTTTGTCCCAAAATTACAAGTATCACAAAATTCACCCAAATCACAAATTTAACAATAACAAGTATCTATATAACATATATGACTATTTTAACATTTAAAAGGAGGATTAGTAACTTACTTATTTTCCGGAAAAGTGTCAAGAAAAATAATATTGATCGGTAGAAATGATCTATTCAACTCCCTGAACATTTATATATAATTAGATTTGAAAATGGAGTAGTAAATAAAATTAAGGAAAATACTTTGTGAAGAATACTTACTCTTCTTCTTTGTTCTTCCTGAGCTAGAGAGAACTTAGATTTAGTGTGTGTGCGCGTGTGTTTAGCTAGAGAAAAGAAATGAGGATAAACTATGCATAATTTCTATATATAGTCATTCTCCTAGGGCCCTTCTACTTTCATTATGAACAAATAAACCCTTGAACATTATATTTACATTTGGCCCACAAACTTCCACTAACTCAATTATTCTTGCTAACTAAATTGCTACTAACAACTAACTAACACCAAAAATCAAATAAGATGTGCAATTCATATAATATGATGCAACACATAATTTTAAATTAAAATTCTCAAAAATATAAGATAAGATGTAAAATAATTATCAAATAAATTGAGACGGATTTTGGGGTCGTTACAACGTCGCCACCCCCACCAGCCACCGGCTCACCCTTCCTCCTTCGCCCACACAATTGCCGGCGTCAACCATCCGCCTCTTTTCTCTCCCCAGTTCAGCAGCCCAGATCTGATATATATATATATATATCATTTTTTTTCTTTTCTAAAGTTTTAGGGGAATGATTTCTGGGGTTTAGAGACTCAAAACACGAAATTGAAGATGAGAAATTGAGTCTTGATGTTCCTGCAAATAGAGATTTAGAACCTGGGTTTTGATGTGAAATTTGAAATTGAGATTATGTGTCTGTTTTGAATTTGGTATTTTAAATGTGGATTTTGAAATTGAAGTATTGATGTTGATGATGGGGATAGTGGTATTAGTTGGCTGGGTTTGGGAATTGATGGAGAAAGACGAGCAGTTGGGTTTGGGTGGGTTGTTGGTTTGTATTGAGCTCAAGAATTTGGTTGAGCAGTTGGGTTTTGGTGGGTGGTGTAGAAGAAGACGACTGGGTAGGAAGGATTAAAGTTTTTTTTTTTTTTTTTCAAAAGGATGAAATTTGATTTAAAAAGTTTTTATACTCTCTCCGTCCCATTTCAAATTGCAAATACTAGGTGGGGAATAGTAAGTGGGTTAGTTGATGTGAGTATGAGAAGTGGGACCCACTAATTAAAAAGTATTAAAAACTTTCCATTTAAGAATTTTGCAATTTTAGTTGGACACCCAAATTGGTAAATTTTGCAATTTGAAATGAGACGGAGGGAGTATACTACTAAGGATTGAATAAAAAAACATTAAATTATGTGGGTGAAGAAAAAGTAAATATATTAATATCTTAATTTTTTTTATTTTCTATTATAAATTATAAAATGTTGCATATATATTGGATGTGTTTTTTTTGGTAAATGTAATTTTTTTATAAAATAAAATTCTTATTTAATTTTATTTTTATTTATATTTTGAAAATAACTTTAAAAACCCTTTTATTTACTATTTTAATAATTATTTTAATTTTAAGCCCTTTTAAGTTTGGAATTTTCACTAAGCCCCTTAAAAGAAACATCAACTTCAAACAACCCAATTCCGTTAGTTACATGCACGGCACATGCATTTTAACTGACTTTTTAACGAATTCCGTTAAAAAGGCCCTAACTGGCGAAAATGAATCACCCCAGGGTCCGATCTGGCGAAAAAAGACATGCAAGGCTCGATTGGAAGGGTGGTATCATACTCCAGGGTCCATAAAAAAAAAAAAAAAAAAACTAACTTTTCGGGAGAGACAAATTATTAATGGGTTTACTAGTATGGCTCTAGGTCCCCACGAGTAGTGTTACACATTCATGGGTGTTGATGTATCACCATGTGATTGGGAATTCATAAACGTGGGCGATATCATTTTTGGCCCATACATAAAAAATATTTTTAGTAATTTTATTCTATTTATGTATGAGCAAAAAAGTAGAATAATAAAGAGTGATTGGCCCCCTTAACTATACAAGTACACCTCTATTTTACTCTAACAAGTAAAAAAATATGTGGTTAGTATCTCACCAACCTTAGAGAGTCTTAATTATTGTAAAATGAACGTTCCCAAAACTACATAATAAACGTGGTTATTAGCATTATCAAATCTTTCAAGATATGTAGCATTTAAATAATATTCACACGCCTCGTAATCATAGTCCTGTCTGACTATTCAAATATAAAAACAAAATATTTTCATTTTCAAGGACTTTAACACGCCCCCTGTCCCCTCACGTGTATACAGACGGACTCTGATACCATATTAGAATTGGGTCCTCATCTCTTTAAATGGACTTGTTAAGGGTGATGTTAGTCAATCTATATAGTTGATCAATTTTATTCTCCAAGTTGATGTGGGATACATGAGACTTCAACAAATTATTATTTTCATTAAACTTTCTCTTGCAAAAAACATGCATTACTCAATAAATTCATTACAATGTTAAGTTTATCATATAATTAGACATGATGCTTGTTGATTTAGGCCGATGTTTAGATTAAAATGTATTTTTCAGATTCTATAGAAATGTTATATGAACAAATTATCATTTGATTTAGGCTAATTATTTTTGTTAATATGTCCTTTTCCTACCTACCATAAAAAGGTAACAAAGATGAAAAAATTCATTAATTTCAAAGAACATTTTAATTTTAACAGGTTGTTGAATATGGTCCATCTGTTCAATAACAACTCGTACCAAATTTCTTTTTGTGTGTCCATTAATAAGTTTTATTTCTTAAAATATCCACATTTTTAATAAATTTGTTATCATATCTTATTTGTCATACTCACAAATTTATGTTGCGTATCTCACTTGAAAATCATTACACTCACAACCCTTCTTCTACTCACAATATTTATTCATACTCCCTACTTAATTCTCGTTTCAAAATAAAATGGTACGAATTGTTATATAACGGAGTGAGTGAGTAACTATATAGATAAACTCTGGTCTAAAATAAGGCGCATATATATATATATACTCATCCTGTCCATTCAAAATATTAACCAAAGACAAAAATACAAAAATACAAAAATCAAGAAGATTATCAGTGTAATAGACGTTGTGAGTATAAAAAGTAGAGTAAGATTATTAACGAGTCATAAAATATCAAGTAATATAGTTGTTACGATTATAATTAATGAGGTCCATTAGAAAATAAATATTTTAAATTTTGGTGTAATTTTCAGTGAAACTAATATACTCAATTTCAAATTATATATGCAGGGGCGGACCCATACCTAAAATCGAGGGGGTTCACAAATTACATTACACAAAAATTTAAAAAATAATTGTTTTCTACATAGGTACTTACATCGATTACAAAAAAGAAAAGCGTACTAAATTTGTCCCTTACTCATTTTCATACTTTGAAAACGTGTAATTACATCTTCATCTGTAACACTTTAAAACAACTCTTTTTTAATATAAGACACAAGACAACCATTTAAAAATTTATCACCAATTCGATTACGTAAATGTGTCTTGATAATGTTCATCCCAGAAAAGCATCTTTCCACGCTTGCTGTTGATAACGGTAAAATCAAAGCAAACTTCAAAAGCCTATACAGCAATGGATATGAAAAGTGTTTTTGTGTTGTCACTAGCTTTGAACACAAATCTCCAAGCCCCTTCAATCCATTAAATCGGTCATCTGATCGAACATCCATAATATATGCCTCTAGTTGAGACTCAAGAGACAAAAATTCAACATTAGAGAAGTCATCCGGATAATAATGAGCCAACTTTATCAACTTTGATGTATCAAGCCAACTTTATCAACTTTGATGTATCAAAACAAACAAACCATTACTCGTACTCAAATTAGCAGTACAAGTAAGCAACTCAGAATTATTAATAAAAAAATCAATAATAAAAACCTTAAATTGAAATCCCTAAATCAAAAATCTAAATCAATCAGTAATAAAAACCCTAAATTGAAATCCCCAAAATTGAAACTTAAAAAAAAACTTGAGTGATTTTTGATTAAGATCAGAGGTCAACGGACGCCTTTCTTTCTTTCCGCTGTTTGCGTTTCAATTTCTGTTCTTTTATTCCTTTCCCACGTCTTTTAGTTTACAAAGGGGGTGTGCAGAGCATTTGGGGGGGGGGGGGGGGGGGGGGGGGGGGGGGGGGGGGGGGGTGCACTCATTAATGAAATTAAAAATAAATAAAAAATTAGCTTGTCAAAAGACGGATCACCGGCACACCCAACGTTAGCCGTGTGTCCGCCCCGGTATATATGTCACAGTTGAATTGTCAATATTTTATTTGTACATTGTATGTGTAACGGCAAAATTATACTCACTCCGTCCTAAAATGATCTTCTCATTTGCCATTTCTCATTGTCCCAAAAAGTTCTTCACATTTCTACATTTTAGGCTTAAACAAAGCATGGGTAGTGAAGCAAGTGTTCATATCCTTAAAAAGTTTGAATAGTCAAACGCGAAGATCATTTTGGGACGGAGGGAGTACTAAAATACAATACAACATTTAATTTAAATTTAATAAAAAAAATAAAGTGTAACATTTATTATGGGACGGAGAGAATAAAAAAGATAGGTGATTGCAATTTGCATGTTCCCTCAAGGCTTGGAAAAAAAAAAATTAAGCTCCATGCATGCATGTTCCCTTCTCATAGATCATGTTGTAATGTAACGTGCCAACCTCCACCACACACTCACATGGAGGTGAGACCGCCGGAGGAATTAGGTGGAGATTAATGTCGCAATTGGCCTCATTTAATTAAAAAAAAAAAAAAAAAACTTTTTATTAGTACCAAATTTTAGTACAATTTTTTTAACATTTCCCAATTTAATAAAGAAAATATATGCTAAGGAGTCAGTCTTAAGAAAAAACGTGTTTTACAGTAAAAAATGTGTAAAATTTGTTTTACATTAATTAAGAGATTCTATTTTACATCAAGTGATGAAAACAAATTTTACACTAAAGCAAAGCGTAAAACAATTTTTATTTATTTATTTTTTTTTTTTTTGAGATTTTCACAATGCTAAATTTTCTTTTTAAATTGTTAATTAATGAAAATATATTTGTCTCTTTTCGAAAAAATTTAATCCACTACTCTCGCACAGCATCGTATCTCATTTCATTATCCATTTGTCTCTATAAATACTCCCACTCCCTACCCAAATTCACACACTTCACCTTCTCTTAGATGTTTCATATCTCCCCTCCCTCTTTTCTCACACATTAAAAACACTCACTTCAATCCCATTTCTTGCCATCAAATTACCTCACACAAAAACTCTCAACACAAACAAAAAAAAAAAAAAAAAAAAAAAAAAAAAACAATGAACTGCCTACAAAGCTGGCCAGAACCAATCGTACGAGTCCAATCGTTATCCGACAGTGGCATACGTGTCATCCCGACATGTTACATCAAACGGCCCTCCACCACCCAAAACCCTAATTCCCCACCCGACTTACCCTCGGGTGAAGTCAACATTCCCGTCGTTGACCTCAACAACCTCCTCTCCAAAGACTTGTCCACAAGGCTACACACTCTCAACCTCATCTCCACCGCATGTAGCGAGTGGGGTTTCTTTCAGGTGGTCAACCATGGTGTTGACCACCGCCTGATGGCTTGTACGCGGGAGATTTGGCGGGAATTCTTTCATCTGCCCGCGGAGGCCAAACAGGCGTGTGCTAACTCCCCGGGCACGTACGAGGGGTATGGGAGCCGCCTTGGGGTCGAGAAGGGGGCTAAGTTGGATTGGAGTGACTATTTCTTTCTTAATTACCTTCCGGCTACAGAGAGGGATGAGAACAAGTGGCCTAGCCTGCCGGAATCTTGCAGGTGAGAGACACGCGCCACCTTTCAGGGGTGTTTATGGGAGTTTTTTTTTTTCCTAAGAAAGCGATTATACTCCTCCGTTCCAAAATAAACGATCATTTTAAATATATCGGTTATATTGAAAATGTTTATTTTTAATAGAAAAAAATCATGAAAAATCTTGCTATTCACTTTTAAAATTTTAGTTTTGCAAATATATAATGAACTCTGAAAAGTTTTTTTAAAAAAAAAATCATAAAAAAAATAAAAATTGGATGGGTTATTGGCTATACTTCTTGAACCGTGCCTTTATGAACGTATGGAGTAAGTTTGCATTATTTAGCTAACGGGGGGAATAAGAATGATTCCTTTCCATAATAATCTTAACTCACAAATGCAAACAAATAAATATCAAAATGTAGTTTTCTTTTTCATACCCAAAATATGTATTTTATTTACAAAACAATTAGATTTATGTTAAAATTATAAAAATGTAAACAAAGTACAAATAAATAAAGCACAATATATAAATGATTGATAAGTTAATTGCAATAATGAAAGGTGAGAGTATTTTATTTGGCAAAGAAACATTTCTAATGGCTTATTTCTTATTTTCCAAATTTTTTTCGCCCATTTATTTATTTTCTTGATAGCATGCATGTTTGATCGAGAAACTCACATTTCATGCAAAACATGTGGAGTTTAATTTAAATCCAAAACTACTTCTATAATTATGTGGACAATTTTTCATTTTGGGCGTCCTGTTGATAAGTTACACTTTCCTAAAATAGTAAATCTTTATTATTCCCCACACTCGTTTTCTCTCTTACACAACAACTATCCACTGCTTTTCATCTCTTAAATCCCGTGCACAACTCATTTTGTTCACATAGTTATGGGACGGAGGGAGTATATATTAATCAAATTACCGATTTCTTGGAATATAGGGAATTGATGGCAAATTACAGTGAAGAATTAGCCAAACTTTGTGAGAAACTAATTAGGGTTTTATCAATAAACCTTGGATTAAATGAAGATTATCTTCAACAAGCTCTTGGAGGTGACAAAGTTGGAGCTAGTTTGAGAGCTAGCTTTTACCCAAAATGCCCTCAACCAGACCTTGCATTAGGCCTTTCTCCACATTCTGACCCAGGGGCATTGACCGTCCTTTTGCCGGACGACCACGTCTCCGGCCTGCAAGTCCGGCGAGGCGGTCATTGGTTCACTGTTAACCCCATTCCTAATGCCTTCATTATCAACATTGGTGATCAAATTCAGGTAAACCTACCTATCTGAACTTCTATAATAATTAGAGTACATGCATTTATCCACGTTTTCCGATTTTTTTTTTTTTTTTTTTTTTTTTTGGTATTGGAAAAATAAAACTAATTTCAATTTTTATTGAGTAATTATGGTCTATGGAGCTAGTCTTGTAATAAAACCTTTTTTTCCTTGTAAGAAAAGTTTTAGGGCTTTAAAACTAACATTTTTACTATTTAGAAAATCTGATAGTTTTAAGTAATAGACTGTCAGTTTTAACTTTTAATAGTAGGGTTCGATCCCTCTCCTCGCCTCCTTATGGCGTGGACATTGTCAAACAACAACAACAACAACAACAACAAAGCCTTAGTCCCAAAATAATTTGGGGTCGGCTAACATGAATCCTCATATGTCATCGTGATAAAAGGAAGAGAGAGAGAGAGAGAGAGAGGCGTGGACATTGTCAAAAAAAAAAAAAAACTTTTAACTGTCAAAATTTACTATTGAAATTTTAGTTTTACTATTAAAAATATTAATCCGTCACTTAAAAGTGTCTGATTCACTAGATAATAATCTGTCAGTTTTAAGGGCAGTTTTAATACGGAGTAATAAAACTGACAATTTCTATGGCAAATCTGACGGTATGAAAATTCACCAAACCTGTTTTTTCTTCTTATAAAAGGAAAAAAAACAATTGGTTTTTTACAAAATTAATTTTGTGGTAATTAGGTAGTGAATTGATGTATTTGTAGTCATCTCTTTTTAGTTGAAATAAAAAAGCTTTCATTTTTGGATTGTTGCAATTTTTGTGAAACACCCTAAATGGCAAAATGTTGCAACTTTCTTGGAACGGAGGGAGTATATACATATACATATACATATATATATATATACACATATATATATACATTAATATGTATATACTCCCTCTTTAGGGTATTTCACAAAAGTTGCAACAATCAAAAAAATTGTATTTTTTTTTTATAATCCTCCACCCATTCTCTCTCTTCCTCACAACCACTCATTCTCTTTCCACCCCACTAATTTTCTCTCATCCTCTTTACCTTTCATTCTTAATACAATATAATATTATATCCTTAATTTCCCAACTCCAAAGTTAATGATTCAACTTACATGGAACGGAGGGAGTATATATTAACTTTTCTTGTGTGATTAACTATAGATTCTAAGCAATGCAAAGTACAAGAGTGTGGAACATCAAGTGATTGTGAATTCTGAACAAGAGAGAGTCTCCCTTGCATTCTTCTACAATCCAAGAGAGACATCCCCATTCAACCTATTAAGGAGCTTCTCAATCAAGACCGACCCGCCCTTTATCGACCCGTGACGTTCAACGAGTACCGCCTTTCCATACGTAAAAAGGGTCCATCGGGAAAATCATCGCTGGAGTCACTGAAATCGCCACGCTAGAATAGAATCCGTTCGATCGAAAGAAAGTCTGATAGTATATGAGATGCATATCATAGTATTTTCTTTGTTAAAGCATGAGCTCAAGTCTAAGTAGATTTTATCTAGCTAAGTATTGAATAAGGTATCCCTCCCTATCTTCTTCTTGTTTCTTCCTGTCTGTTTTTATTTTTTGATATTTCAATGCAAAATGATAAAAAATGACCTTGAAATAGTGCTGTTATAGCACTGATCCGATTTATTATTATTATTATTATTATTATTATTATTATTATTATTATTATTATCAGTTATTGACTCGCTTTCTGATAATTTCTGGCTTCGCCGCTGTGTGTGTTCTAGACTTTTCAAAACCAGAAACTAAGAAGGCAGAATTTAAATAGTGCAAATACAGGAATGGAAACACTCAGTTATTTAATATTATCAAGAGTGAAGTACAAAAGCTATATCTAATCTTAGTGACTAAGTGAGAACTAGGCATAATTCAGACTTAGTTGCCAAGATAAGTATATGTATTTATTATAGATAGATATATAAAGACACACCACCTCTATAATCCTTTTTTTTTTTTTCATGGCAAATCAATTCTGCTAATTGAATGAACTATAAAAAGCTGGGATTAGAGGTGACTGACAAAAAGCCATCCATGGAAAGTTGTTTTCTTGGGTCTGAAATGGCACCAAACCTCTCGATAGATTCATACCCGGGCTGGTAGATGAACATTTAAACCTTTGTGAAAAGACGTCGCTGTCCTTGTTATCAACCCTAAGCCTCTTTGGAGCTCGAAATTCTTCTTCGTGGTGGGACCCAATCTCGTTCTTGTCAACTTCAGAATCAGAATCAAATTCCTTGAAGTTGGAGTGATCAGAGTCGTCGCATAGTGATGGGAGAGATGTGGGAGAGAAGGGTTTGGTTGACTTTGTCATGACTGGTCGGGATTTGTATTCCTCTGCGATTCTCTCTAGGAATCTTGATTGTGCTTCGATTTTAAGCTTCAGGTTCTTTTGTACCTTTTGGAACAAAAAAAGGGTAGGATACGAATAAGAAGATGCTAATGTGTCTCTATCGTTGGGAAGATGAATATGTAGATAGGTATTATTACCTCAAGTTGATCGCTCAAACGCCTTTGTACTTCCATTTGCATTTGTAATGCTTCGTTAAGCTGCGCACCCCTGCAATGTTAAAAGGTGTGAGATGTTGAAACATGTCTGTGTGTGAGAGAGAGAGAGGGGGATATATATATATATATAGAGAGAGAGAGAGAGAGACTTACGAGGTTGCACTAAAGTTTGGAAATATTTCTGAAATGCTCCGCTTCTCAAATTTATCTCCTGAGAATTAAAGTATGGACTTGTTAGCGTTAATAGAAGGCGTGAAATACAAAGACCATGGGGGTGTAGACAAACATTTCATTGTACTCACTTTTAGATGATTCTGGGATAAATTTCGACATCCTGTATTTCTGAAAACAAAAACGAAAACAAGATTAATCAGTTCGGGCATTGATGCATGACTTACTGAAAGATAAAGTCCATGGTAATGTAAGATCCTTGCAACTAGAAGGTGGTAAATCCTAAGGATGATATTTTTCATGTTGGAACTAAACATAAACAAAATACCAGCCGGCCAAAACTTGTAGACGTACTTAACAACAACAAAAGGATATAAAACAAGGTCATTTTCGAGATACAAATACTAAATCTTGAAATGATATCTACTCCAACAGCCAAGATATAGAAAAAAAAAAAAAAAAAAAACACAAGATGGTCATTGGTGAGTAGGGAATTCCAAAAAGATATATACATACATACATACATATATTTATATATAGAGAGAGAGAGGGAGGGAGAGAGAGAAACCTGTAAGTGGCTTTTGACATGGTAAATTGTTAATCCAGAAACTCCCATAGCCTTCAAGATTCCCTTTGGTGTTGCCCCTGAAAGCAGATCCATGAACATCAGTGACAATGGATGCAATAAAATAAACCAGAATTTTCATGAACAAAATCGATCCAACTCATAAACAAGCTTAATCGAATCAGTTGCAAAATAAGAAAAGAGAAAGAAGATACTGCACTTACTGTCTGGACCTCCCAGCTGATTAACTGCTTTTTCAAACATATCATGAAGATCTTGAGTCCATTTCAGCCGCTCCTTCCCTGCACTGTCAGACCGACTTGAACCCATATCGTCAGAAGTTCCTGTCAGGACAACCCTTTTGGGATTGCACTGAGGAATGGCCTCAGTTAGTTGATGGTTATAGAGACAGTAAGCAACAAAAAGGGGGCAGATGAGATAAAATTAATGTAGGCGGCAAGGTCTAAGGTAGAAGAGTAGGTGTAGATGCTATATAATGTCCGACAATGTCGGACTAAACTAAGCAACCAAAGGGTCCAAAACTATTCAAATTCGATCATTCATGTCATAGTTTACATCACCTGGCGATTCATCCGGGGAGTAAGATCTTGGAAAGATCCACTCTAATGAGACCGAATAAACCAAGCAAGGATTACAATCTGAAAACAAAATCTGCAATAAGACAGAAAGCAATGTTGTATAATACCAAGTCAAGTCAAGCCAAGCTGATGACCTCAGGATATACATAGATAAATAAGTTATCACACACTATAAAAGAGAGCAATTTCAATTTCTTACTCATGTAATCCGCAACGTGCAGATTAAAATTAAATATAGGGGACGGGGGAGAAAGTAAACTAGGAAATAAACAAAGGTACGTAACATAAGAAATAAAGAGAGTTACTTAAATATAAGCAAGCATGTAGAAAAGTTTCAATGAGGACGAAGATGAACTCCAGCCCCTTTCATGAATATCTGTTATAAACAGACAACACAACAACAAAATACGTTATACTATTACAGACATTTGCCTTGAGGTGATAAAGCTATACTAGTTTTGTCAGCCACGGAATCTGAGCTGTTAATCTTTTTTTTCCCTCCTGTTGGTCTTTAAGTGACTTCTACTGCCTGCCTCGTTTCATGCTGCAAGATGGGCATTTGTATTGTTTTATGCTCTCAGCTTTTGCAGGTGTAATCTTCACGCACTTTCCATGGTACCACCTCTCACAAATGTCGCAGCCGATCCAGAATTCGTCTGCATTGTAATTTCCGCCACAAGTTCCACATTGTGTATCACCGTGTTCATCTTCATCCTCCTCGAAACTCTCTTCAGGCAGTTTTGGGACGGGTTTCACCTGTCCATCACTTGTTCTCTACAACCAAAGAGATTAAGGTTAATAATTTGAAGGCAAAAGTAGATTGAAACCAAAACAAATCAGAATTGACTTGTGTGTGTGTGTGTGCAGAGCCGCAAGTCCCATGTAGATGGATGGAGCTATGGGATTCTAGATAAAGTATCAAACTTTGGGGGACATAGGGCTGTAGGTGATACATTTCTGAGTTGACTCTAATTGATCCTACTTTGAAGTATATAATATTCTTATTGGTACATTTATTATGTCAAGCTGTCAACGGTCGAAGTCCTACAATTAAGAAAGATAAGAGCATGCCAGTCAATTTATCTCTCACCTTTGTGCTGCCCTTGGATTTGCTTCCACTATCTGCACTAGGCTTCTCTTTTGCAGGTTTCCTTTCTGTTACAACCTCAAAAACAGTGGGCAGCTCATTGATCATGCTAAACAGGCGCTTCCTGTCAAACACAATATATGTCAAAATGAGTCTTGCTAACAATCACTTTCTACATTGAGAATGCCCTATCCACACTCTTCCCTTTCCCCCCCCCCCCCCCCCCCCCCCCCCCTCCTCCACCCACACACACAAATGCAGAGTTCAGGAATTTAAGTTGCACCATTAAACAAAAACAAACAGAAGCCACAATTGGATAAATAATATCATGCTCATGGAAACAGCTGCAGACATAAAAATGACAGCAGCAAATTGCTTCCTTTTACATGTGATATGTCTTGTCCACAGTATTAATGGTCAAGGGAGCAGGTTATAACTCTGGAAAACTTGAAGGACGTCCGCAGTTCCAATGATTTTGTTGGATAAGCTGGGAGATATGGAAGTCTCAAGGAAGATGTGGTTGTTTTAGTTACACACATCACAATCAATAGGTTCATTCTAGTGACTCATGGACAATAAGCTTGTATCAGTTGATAGATGTACACAAATCATGCCAAAGTTTTACAAATAGATTGCATGAGTGAAGCCAATTCTTTCATACTGATCCGTAGATGTTGCAGATACTAACCAATACTAAAGTACTTGAAGCTTAATCTTCAGATTAAATTTTCCTTCCGAGATGAACAAATGATTATCATAGCTAACAGTTTACATTAAAGACAACCCAAACAAGTAAGAAGAAAGAATATGTATTTAGTCACCTTGGTACAACCCCATTTTAAGGAGAGCTAGTTCCATCTTAAAACACCCCCTTTGACAAGTCAACTAAACCCGACTAGGAGGGAAGGAGCAAGTAGAGCACAATTTCTCCATAATGCAGACAAATTAAAGAAGATAGGAGCTTGTTTCAACTGAATGGCAGCTCACAGACAGACTCTCTGGCAATTTTTCGAACTTTGGATGAAAACCTTTGGGCATTGGGATGGAAGAGGAAGATAAGAATTTGCCACTTCAAATATAAGAATAGTTCTAAATATGTTCAAGTTAAACACTTGCACTCACCTCTAAAAGCTTTGATTTCACGTGGTAAATTGCAAACGCAGACCATTTAATAAGTTAGTAGAACCCGTTCTCATTACTGAACATGACTAGACTATATAGGAAGTAACTAAAAATTCAAAACCAAACCATGCTGCTCATGTTCGCTTGGCTTTCCTACTATTCTCAGTGATGTTGATACTGATGATATAATTCTTCTTAATAGCACATAGTGATCTATGTTCTACTTGTCCAAACCACCATAAACACTTCCACTCATCCTAAAAGAATTTATAAGATAATACCAATTTCATTCACAAGCCTTCAAAAAATACTAAATTAATTAGAAAACTGCCAAGAAAATCAAAGTATTTTCTAATGTAGAAAAAAAGCAGCAATGAAAAAATACATAAATTCAGTAGAGTAGTTGCAGCCAAAAAAAGAAACAGAATAAGTACCTTTCGTTCCGATTAAGCCGGGCTCCAAGATAAAAGGCAACAGACAGCAACCAACAATCACTGTGGACCGCAACCAGGGAGAGCCAGTCTTTGCGGTTCATACCATCCCTTGCAAAATTGATCCCAAGTGCAGGCTCAGGAAGCTCTGGCGGCACTTCCTCAGCTGGAAGTGTGACCTCCCAAGTTTCATTTGGGTGCCCATACAAGCACAAGTTCTCTTTTTCTAAACCGACAAGGAAAAAAATAAGCTTACAGAAAATATTTTAATCAAGGCAAGTAGAAACATATAAAGATGCATAGAAATCACCCCTTCACCCATCTACTAGAGAAAACCTAGCAAAAAACATAAGGAAAGAAGGCAACTCAAACTAGTTTTGCTGAGACACTCCCTTTAGCAGATCAAAGTAATCATTTTTCAGTACACGCATTCAAAAAGGAATTTTTCATCTCGCTTGTTCTAGGAACTGGAATCTTTACTTAAAAGTTATACAATTGGAGTCATTCTCACTTCAATTCATCTTCAGTAAGCTTAACCATATAAATTGAGGGGACTCCACCACCTGCATTTTACCATTTCCACAATTCCACCCCCCACCACATTCAACACCTCTTAATTAAAGCTAAATGCTCCAATCAAGAACACAAACAAGAGACAACTTACCGGTACCATTCCAGATTAAACTTAATATAACCCGGAAAAATTAAGTACCAATAATCACAACCACCAGTACTTCAAATATATCTTTATCCACAAAACATACTCTATACATGTGTAATGTATGTACATAGAAACTAAACAAACACTAAAAACCCAAACTAATCACAATAACACTCAAATTCAACGAGAAAAAAAAAAAGATTAACCAAGCAAAGTTGAGTAAATTACAGAACTCAATTGAAAGAAGAAAAACTGCAGCCGATCTGCAATTAAAATTCCGAAATTAGAAAGTACCTGGATCACAGATTCCATAAAATTCTTCAACATCTGAGCAAACAAGTAAACAAAAAAATAAACCGCTGAGAGAAGCAAAATAAAAAGTAAAAAATTATGACAGGAAGAAGTGTTGAAAATTACCATAAATTAGAGCACGAACTATGCCGGAACGACGACCGCTATAATCTTTGAAGATCTCTTCAACAGTTCGTGGACTGGATGAAATTGAAGCCATTTCCATCGAACTTTGAGAGAGATCTGAAACTCAAGTATACAAATTGTCTACTGTGTGTATATATGTGTGTGTGTGTTTGCGGTTGTGTGTGTATAGATCGAGGAATTTTGAAACGGAGGGAGAGAGAGAGAGAAATGACGCTATGGAATTTGGTTACTTGGGATATTTATTTTGCTAGGGACGCTCCCCTTTTTTACTTCTTGTGATATTGAGAATAAAGTAGTACTCCTTCCGTCCCAAAACACTTAAAATCGGGTAAGTCTCATTTTAAAAAATGTTTAAATTTTATTATTTTTATATTCTCTTTAGTCCTTACCCCAATTGTCATACTCACATATTTAATTTTGGGTCCCACTTGTAAATCTCACTCAACTTATCAAGATCACAACGTTTTTCCCACTCACAATATTATCGAATATATATATATATATATTTGTCTCTTAATTCCCGTGCATGTTCAAAATGATGCAAAGTGTTTTGGGACGGAAAGAGTACTCCTCTACCGATTTTACCTTATTGTTCACGCTTACTTTATTTTAAGAAACCAATAATAAAATAAAGAAATATTATAAATACATTAGAAATATAAATATATTTAAATTATTTAAATAAAATTAGCTAAAAAAAAGTTGTTAAGTGTTATTTTCTTTGTAAATAAATGAATATTATAGAGATAAATTTGTCTTAAATACTAGTATTCATCATTTATTTATTTTAAAAATATAACACTAATTCTATTTCTCGGCCCAGAAGGAGTGGAGTGAATGAGCAAGGAATATGCTTATGTATGGTGTGGAAATAGCAAATTTCTATGTTGAGTTGGAGAAAAACTTTTGACTTTTTATTTTTTGTTTTCTATTTCTCTCTTGTTGAAGTGCTAACCGAGTCAAAGCATGACTCCACCTCTCAGCACTTTTTTTTTTTTTTTTTTTCTTTTTCTCATTTGGTTGTACTAGATGGACTTGAAACAAGTATCAATGTTTATTAGATCCATCCATGTGAAATCACACTCAAATTTAATTAATTTTGACCATTAATAGTTAAATAATGGAGTTGTGATTACATCTGAATTACACGCTTCAGCAAAACATATACCCCTTATCTTAAAGGATAATGATATGTATAGTGAAAACTCAAAGGGAAAACTCATAGCGAAACTCTGTAATCCGTTGGATTGTAATAAATCTTTGTTGGCCTCACTGCTAAAAACTCATCCAATGGATTAAAGTGTTTCAATATGAGTTTTCCCTTTGAGTTTTCACTATGTGTATCATTGTCATATCTTAAATAGGTTTGGAACAACTATCGTAAAGCTTTAATGAGGCGTCGACTGATTCGTTTGACTTAAAAAGTAGTTGCATACCCTTATCTTGATATCAATGACTATATTTCTTAGACGGTGTGTGAAATTCACCTTAAACATAGGTTCAATTTAAACCATTTCATATTAAAACATTGGTCATGGCCATATTCTTATTTTTTGACGAATTTACCTACTTATATTATTAGAAAATTTGGCTCAGGGCCAATAAAGTGATGGTACATATGCCTAGCAAAATTTGCATTTTGGTGCGCATATTTAACTACGTTTCTATCTACTTTTATAATACTAAAGCTATTACATTTGGAAATGAAAAAGTTGATGTCTGTGATGATAGCTTCAAGTTTGTAGTCTTGGCTTGAAGCAGAAATTTTTACTCTTTTAGGTTTGAAATTGCATCAGTGAGTTGGAAGTCACTACGACGCTAATTGGGCACGGCTGGTGATTCTTAGGCTACTATCTCTATCTGATCGATTTTTCTTCATTCTCACTATTCAAACATTGGAACTTTCCGTCAAGATGTTCTCCTCTCCCCCATTTGGGCTCACTCGAATCACTTTCTGTCTCGTATGCTTTCGACTCAATCTAATAGGTATCGGGGGCCAATAAGAATCGACTCTCACATATTGATGTCTGAAATGCTGCTCAGGAGGGCATTTAGCAAGGTCCGGATTAGCCACCCACGAGCCTACTCTGCGCCAGTCTTAATATATGTCGTCGGGTTGACCCTAAAGGCCGAATTCTATTAAGAATTGGGCCATGAGAGCTGTAAAAGGTCCTAAGTTGTTGCGACCAACATGTACATGATTCATGCCATAGAAATTCTTTTTTATAATGATCAGTTAAAACTAAAACGTTGCACAAAGTATTTATTAAGTCTTCTACAATACTAATTAAATCTCAATCATTCACTATTTGAAAAAGGTTTCGTGACCTAGATTATAAGTGATTTATGCAGGGTTAATGCCCATTGATTGTATCAGTTCCAGTTCCCTTATGCGTCGATCAAACTTAACCTACATTTGCTAAGGCGTTTTGTATGATGAGGTGATTTGTTGATATCAATTGTCACACCCTAAACTTGGATGTTTATTTTGCGTCTTGTATGATGAGGTGATTTGTTGATATCAATTGTCACACCCTAAAATCCTAAAATCGGATGTTTATTTTGCATGATTTGATAAATTAGCACAAAACTTATGCTCTGGACATAAATTTGAAATTTGCTTCCCAAGGAAACAAGAGTTAGGCATATTATGGCAACATAATTCTAACTAACCTCCCATCCAATTTTTAGGTATTTCGACTTAAAATTATTGAAGTCCTTTTTTAGGTCTTCCTTCAACTGTCAGAACATGGGTTTGTTGCATTCTTTTGGATACAAACTTTCCACAAACATAATTCTCCCTCTGCCCCAAAATTAAATAAAATGTCCAAGTTTTTGTCTTTTTTGCCTCAAAATGAATATCTTTTTTGGTAAAAATTGTCCCTTAAATGGTTTTTTACCAAAAAAAATTTCACTAGCGTCTTTACTAAATACTCGGAAAGTGGACTACAAAATTTTCAGAATATCTCTTAAAATTAGATTTGGAATTTATCTAAGGACGGAGAGAGTCTTGGTTCCGACAACCAAGTCCAACCTTACAATCATGTACTAAAATGAAGGCTACTTGTAATACTCCTGTCGTATTTTCCTTTTTAATTATTCCAAAACTTCTCTTCTTTATCGACAATATCTTTCGGTTTGTCCAAGCAGGATCTGAAGTATCCGCCTTATTGGGTAGAATGCCTTCTGCTGTAGGGTATCAACCAACCTTAGTACTGAAAATGGGTTCTTTACAAGAACGAATTACTTCTACTAAAAAGGGGACTACTTTTTAATTATTCCAAAAATAAGTGTCGCATTTAAAAATGATTTTAATGCAATTTTATTTTACCAAGCTACAATAAACATACAAACAAATAAAACGCATTCCCTATACCCTATAAAACATTGACAATATTACTAGAGATCCCAGATCCCACTGATCTAACATGATATAGCCACAACAGAAAACTTTTGTCTTAAAATCAAACGGAAAAATGAATTGAGGTTACAGAGAAACTTGCGACAATATATTTTTTTTGAAAATAAACATTTGAAATATTGTTCTCAACAGCTAAATACCCACTCTTATAGAATCCCAGACTCACCATTCACCAATGCATTAATTTTCTTCTTTAAATAACAAAATAATGTTAAAAAGAAAATAATGCAAGCTTACGCGAAAAGGCGACGTGCCCACATTGCCTTCACCTTCAAGAAGCCATTAACCGCTTGATACCCATCTTCTGCTCTGAGGTAAGTTTTGAAGGGAACTTAATATTGAATTTAATTTTTAAGTTACCTCTTTTGGTAGGTTCTTTTGGGATGGGCATTCCTTCCCCTTTAACAATCTCTTCATAGGTCGGACTAACGATGGAGTTGATGGGGACCGTTAGATTTCGACCATCAAGGGTTGTTAACTGAACGGTCAAACCGGTTAGAGCTTCTACCAAAGAAATCTTCTGGGTAATGATGAGGTCATTATTGTCCCTCTTGAACACGCTGTGTGGTTTTTCGTCAATAATGAAGACAAGATCGGAGGGTATTATACCTCGTTGTTCATTTCCCTTTTCTGGGAAAGTGATTTTTGTTCCTTTTTTCCAACCGGGCTTAATCTCGATTGTAAGAATTTCCTCCGTTGTGGAAGGTCTCCTGCATACAGAAAAGGGCATAAACTAACAAGCACATATGAGATGTCTTGGTTACTTAGAGATTTATATGTGTGCAAGAATCTCTGTATAAACTATGTTCATAAGTGGATGTAAACAAGCAAATAAAGACGGTCATCATATTATATTACAGAATAAAAGAAAAGAAAGATCTTTCAAGAAAATGAAGGGTTAGGAACCGAACAAATAGATTATGGTGATTTCAGAAATGGATAAAGCATACGAGCTAAAATAAACACAATGAACCAAGCCCGATGATCGATAAACCCCACTAAGCTGCCGAAGCCAAAACCATCCGGTAAAGATACTAGGTGAAGATTAATACATACTCCCTCCATCCCACTTGAATTAGCACAAATTTCCATTTTGAGGGTCCCATTCGAAATAGGACGACCCCAAAATAGAAATGTTTTATTTAATGGGACCCACACACATTCACATTCACAACAACTTTCCACTCATTATTCTCTACCACACTTTCTCTCTCTTACCTCACTTTTCATACAAGTCACAACACCTACTCCACTAGCATTTTCCTTAATCCCCGTGCCCAACTCAAAAATCATATTTCGAGTGCGGCGGAGGGAGTATTGTTTAAGATTACACGTACTATTTTCCAGTTTGA
Organism: Campanula takesimana; assembly: GCA_026119855.1. Lineage (NCBI taxonomy): Eukaryota > Viridiplantae > Streptophyta > Magnoliopsida > Asterales > Campanulaceae > Campanula > Campanula takesimana. The sequence goes on along the minus strand of JAOWBW010000039.1, from coordinate 2,460,186 downwards.
CAAATTAATTCAGTAAAATGCTGCTCAAGAACGTCTTTCTACTCGTACAAATAAACCAGAGCTAGATATACACACATTCCTTTTTGTTGTGTCAAGCAGCTGTTTTTGCATCTTTTGCAGTGAAAATCTTCAACCATGGTTTCCACAACTAAACAGATGTGCCACCTCATTTTGTGCGATCATTAAAGGAACGGTACGTTAATCACTGACTTCCTTCCTGGTTCAAGGAACAGGAAGGTCGGTGGCTAACTAACTGCTGCAACGGAAAGCTCCCTTAGGCCTTTGAGTCTGACTCATGCCCGCTAATACTATATGCAAAAATGGATATATTTGGAACCTTTTATCCATTGAGTAATGATATGGAGCGATTAGAGCACAATGTCACATCCTGCCCAGTTGATAGGTTTGCTATGAGTGTTCACATGAAGCACTTGCGAAAATACAATCCTAATTTTTTACCGAGTCTTCTGCCGTTCTCTAGTTTATCTTAAATCTCCGGAATACCCTCTCCGTCCCATCCGACTTAGGATTTCTCTCTCGACACGGTGATTAAGAAATACTACTATAATAAGAGGAAAGAGAATGAGTGGAGGAGGTGTTGTGAGTATGAAAAGTAAAATAGGAGAGAGAATGAGTGGGAGGAATAGTAAGGGGATTGTTGTTGTGTGTATGACAAGTGGGTCCCATTGAATATAAAAGTAATATAACCTTTCCATTTTTGGCCGTCCTAAGTCGAGTGGGACGTCCAAAATGGCAAAATGTCCCAAGTCGGGCGGGAAAGAGGGAATATTATACAACTTAGTGGAATATATCTTAAATGTAAGTAGATAGTATTGGAGTACTCTAGTAAAGTACTCCCTCTATCCCGGAAAGTTAGTCCCTCTTTTTTCGTTGTAACTACAAATTAACTTTCAGCAATAATTTAGGCTAGCTTTAATCATCTTAATGAGAATCTTAAAATTGGTATTGATAGTATTTATAATGGTGTATGAATAACAAGTTAAAAACACTATGGGGGTTTAATATATCAAATCACAAAGTTAAAGGGTAAAACTACATCCTCTTCATATATTGTACAAACCCTCCTCCCATGTCACCACCGCCACCCACCTTCCTCTTCTCACACCACCGCCGCCACCCACCTTCCCTTCTCTCTCTCTCTCTATTTCGTTGTGGACCACCGCACGCATCTGACTCAAACCCTTCCATCACAAACACAGATGATCTGGGGTTAGAGACTTAATCAAACTAATGCTCGAAAATTGACATTTTTGCTAGGTACATACTCTATTTGTTCTTAAAAAAAAACTACCATTCATCTGTTTCGACATTCTTGCTCACTGATTTGATTCTCCTGTGTTTTAATTTTGCTGCCCCGTCGTCAATTTTCTTTATCCTCTGTAATTCCCCAATTTCTTACCTCTCTCTACGTAAACCCACTTAATTCTTCTCTTAATATTGCTGTTACTGTTCATAGGTTTTGAAGATTTGACTAAATTCTAATGTACTGCTCCTAGACAAACAGGTGTGCTTCAATCAGGGCAATCGGTTCCTTTTTAAAGATGAGTAGGTTCAAGTTGCTTGATGGGTAAAGAACAACTTAAAATGTTTATTGGTTACCTTTGTATCACAGAAAGATGGGAGTCCAAATTTTGGTACACAAACTATTCTACTCCTAAGCTCCTCTGTCCTGTAATTACCAAAAGTGAATCTTTGTGCCTTTGAAATAAGATTGTTTTTTAATTTGCGATGAATTGTGCGTTGAGCTTAAGAGAGATGATGGAGTTGTAATATAGGAGAGATGGTGGGGAAGATGGATGTTGTGTGAAAATAAAGAGGTTGAGGTAGAGGAAGTACCAAAAATACCCTTTAAAAATGTTATGAGATATGGCACATGGCTAATTTAACAGATAAAAACTAACGGGGTTAGTGATAGTGATCACAGACCCAAAAAAGATGAGTTTGATGTGATGAATACAAAAAAATAATGAATTTGGTGATCAAATCCACAAAAATTGAAGAGATGAGTGACTTTTTTTTTGTTGTTGTTGCAGTTTTTCATTTAAAAAATTACTTGATCAAGTATATTCAATCACAAGTTATAACAATAAACAAACCGTCACATCTAACTACCACATTTATCTCTTACTTATCTCCCCAATTCCATTATGAGAACAAGTAAAAAGCAAAACCCTAAGCATGTTTGTTTGCATCGCGCATAATACCCCACTATCTATAATCTATTTACATACGATCCAAACCCAAACGTGTATTGAAAAATACAAGCCCATAATAAACCTTACCTAGCAAGTCATAACTCACGCAAAAGCATGAAAGTCACATTTTCTGACACACACACATACAAGGAAAGATCTTATTTTCCTTAGCTCTAACAACAGAAAAACTTGTCATCTAGTAAGTCGTCCAAATGTTTTACATTACTGAATGGTATTCACATGTCAACAGAAACAACCAAGGAACTTACAAAAAAAAAAAAAAAAAAAAAAAAACTTCTCTGATTAGCTTTAAAGTAGAAAGAGATAGAAAGTTTATTTATCAACTAATCCTCCCATTTTTAAACGTTCCGATCAAGAAGTCACATTCAGACAACTATGCTTATAATTTCAATAATGTTGCTGCTCCTATATGAGATGTTTAAGTTGGCTACACCCACCCCCCAACCCAAAATGATTAGTGATTACTACCCCAGTTAGTCATCATGTAAAACGCAAAATATTACCTTCAAATCAGAACTTACTAAGTAGAGTGGAATAGAATTAAGTAGATTAGAGTCAGAATTATTGCGGCGCTGCCTACATTGAAATATACCTACACAGTGCCTAAAGATCAGCCCAATCAACCAATGTATTTCTCATGATAACAAAATAGGAATTCTAAGTATCCCAACAGTGTATTGACGGAGCGCAAATCTCAGTGGCTGACAGCTCAAAAATGTCTACCATTCATTTATTTTCACCCATACACTTCAATTCAAAGCCAAAGTTGTACCTTTCTGGGTTACCACTTACCTAGCATCACTTTTGGTATACTATTTGGTGTCAGAACTAACTCATACGTCAAAGAAGCTACATATTCCAAGCATAAGCAAAATCCAAATTAGCCAAAGACGGTAAAAAAGATCAAAGATCAAAACTTTACCCAGTAGCATCAGTAACCTCCCTAGAAATCTTCATCTTCTTAGTGGTCCCTTTATACAAATCCTCCAAGCTACAAGGCAAATTCCGCTCTATGGGAGCCCCTTTCCTTGGCACACTATTCAAAGGCCCCTCCCCACCATGCCCTCCACCTCGAAACTGAGCAAATATATCCTCCCCAAACATACTCCTCTGAAAAGTGGACGGACCTCCGCGTCCCCCTCCCATGTCTCCCATACCTCCAAAAGGACTCGAAAACCCAAAGAATTCCGAGAATATATCATCAGCATTGCGAGGATTGAACCTGAATGTAGTTGAACCACCATCCATACCGCCGGAATATCCACTACTGGCACCCGGAGGTGGCATCTGCCCCTTCAATCCTTCCTCACCGTACTGATCATACACAGCTCGCTTCTGCGGATCACTTAAAACCTAATCCCCAAAATTGACAAAATCAGTTAAACTAATCAAAAAAAAAAAAAAAAAAAAACGAAAATTGAATTGAGGGATATGAATGAATTTGTGTGCATACATCGTAAGCTTCGGAGATTTGTTTGAATTTGGCTTCGGCGTCTTTCTTGTTGTTAGGGTTTTTATCGGGATGCCATTTCATGGCGAGTTTCCGATAAGCTTTTTTCAAGTCATCGTCTTTGGCGCTGCGGTCCACTTGAAGGACCTTGTAGTAATCAACGCCCATCTCCGCCTTACGCTTCCTCTCACCGCCTCTCTCCACCGTAAGATTTTCGGTTTTGATTCTGTCTGTGTTTCAGAGTGTGTGCGCCGGTGAGCTGTTCTTTGGCCGGAGGTGTTCGATTTTGGGGATGACGAAATTGGAGCGTATTTGGGGATTTACAGTTAGACGCTAGATTGGACCTTTTAGAAGAGATTGAGACCTATTTCAGAATCTTGGTGTAGATTTTGTCATGGTGGGCCCAGAATCGAGTTGGTCAAACATGTGGCCCGGCCCGAGGACGTGCATGTTTGACCCGGCGGGTTTAGGCTTTGACCTGACTCGTTGACTAAGGTTGTGTGTTTTTGTTTTTTTTTTTTTTTGTCTAAAATGACGAAAATACTACTAAAATAGCTTGTATTGTAAATAAGTCGTGTCGCGGCTGGTCATTACAGTTTGCTCATCACTTTTCATTATTTCAGGAGTGATACCGGGCTGTGACATTCCACTGTGCTGTGGCGTACGACTAAGGTTTGAGATACATATCCTTTCTTTTATGTCAAGTGTTGAGATTTATTTGATCTATGTGAGATTTATCTCGAGACAAATGAATCTGCGACGTTGATGCTAAAACATAAGACAGTCAGATAATAATTTGGATCTTTTGGTTGTAGCAACAATAACATGGTAAAATGTCTTTCTAAAAAAACAAAAATGAGATATGTAAACTGTTAAATAAGATAATTACAAAGGCATAATTATTGAATTCTTATCATTTCTAGTAGATGAAATATGAAACAAATACAATTGAATAGGCCTAAATGTCCACAATGCCTAAATTCTAGAACTTATTTTTATACATATAAGCCTACATTATGAACCCAGAAAAGCAGTGCCTGAATCCTTCTTAAAGAACATGGAAAAAGAATTACCATCACTTGCTACCAAATCGATTTCAATTTCGGCCTCCATGAGAGCGTAACTGGTGCATCTGTTCAAAAAAAAATTCTTGCTGCAACTGACACAATACTCGACTAGATCGCCATAAGCAACATCAAACAATTTAACGATTACGACCCACAAACAGTGACTGATGATCATTATCAACCGTCTCCACGCATTTCCACTTCTTTGCAAATGGATCATGGATGAATGCGCCTACTTTTGAGTTGTTTTCTTTGTAATTCTCCCAGCAACTAAAAAAAATCCCCTCGAAAACAGAGAACAGATAGACGAGCTAGGAAGTGCTTCAATTCTGCAAATCAGTAGCAATTATGTCATTCAATGGGAGTTTAGAAACCTGTTCGCCCTTGAGTACATATTGCCAACTAAACACCAGCAAAGGTAAAAAGTTAAAAATGACACTCCTCTTTCCTAAATGAATGTCCGTTTTCAAGAAATTTTTGTCTCAAAATGAATGTCTTTTTTGAAAAACAACTTTGTCCCTAAAAAATTTACCAATTTTTTTTTTCACTAGTCTTTTATACTTGCAAAACTAAATGTTTGAAAAGAGAATTAGAAGAATATTTATGAATCTTTGTCATTGAATTGTATAGGAGTGAACATTTTCTTAATGTCCCCTGAATGAAATTCGAACATTCATTCAGGTATTCAAGTACGAAGGGAGTATGAGATGTATATTTGCACATACGGTAAAGTGGGTTGCATTGCTTTGCATCAGTAGTTAAAAATTAATACTCCCTCCGTCCCGACACAAGTAGGACTTCTTTCCCTTTTAGGCCGTCCCAAAACAATTGAGACTACCCAAAATGAAAATGTTTTAATATATTTATATTCAACCAACCCCACCATTTAACCCCACTCATTCTATCACTTCATTTTCCACCACTCAATTTATTCAACCAACACGACTATTTACCCCACTCATTCCCTCTCTTCATTTTCTACCACATATACACTACTTTTCTCTTAATTATTGTGTCCACTCCTCTAGTCCTACTTGTGCTGGGACGGAGGGAGTATGAATTATAAATAAGAAAGAAAAAAAAATAGACACAGTGATCACTAAGCGTAAATACTGCTGAAGCACAGGTGGACGAACAGACTGGCAGTAATCACGGATGTTCAGTTTTGTTATTGAAGAAACAAATACCTTGTCTAGTTCAGTATTGGGACGCTTAAAAGGAAATAAGTAGCGATAAGTATGGGACGGAGGGAGTAATTTATACTCCCTAGTTCAAATGTATATCAACAATGCATCAATGAGATTAGAATAAAATCTGTTTTATCCAGTTATCCTAAAAGAAATTCTTTATGAAGACTTCGCATCATAAAAGCAGACTAGATCAATATTCAACAGAGAAATGTTTATGGAAGTTCTATGAAGCAGTTAGTCATCATGAGAGCTCAATTGAAAGGCTCTAATAAAAATTAACAAGAAAATGTTTAACAAGGTAATGTGGGAAGACAAACGAGAGGGAGATTAAGGAAATGTAAATAATGCTTAATGGGTTTGACTACTCAAATGTAACTTTTTGGGAACACAGAGTACCTTTTATCTCTGGAGTAAATTTTGTAGGATATAAATAACGAGAAATATCAAATGTAGCCAACCTAGTATGAAAACTGACAAGAGAGAGAGGGGGGGGGGGGAGGGGGGAATAGAATATTGAAACTCAATCATTCATCAGTTAAACCATCAAAATTCTTTAAAGATAACCTCACCTCACGATCATCTGATACAGCATGAAGCAAAGAGGCTGTCTTCTGGATATTGCTATAGCGTGAAAATGTGTCCGTCAAAAAATGATGACAGATTCTCAAAAACTTTCACTGCCAGTTATATCCGGATGGTTACCCATGTTAACCATCAGCTCATTTTCAGCATTTGGGTGTTGAGGAAGTGTCGTTGATTAGCCATTACAACTTTTAGATATCAATATCGGCTAGTAATATTCAATCTACCTCATCTAGAATATTTAAGATTGTTGGACTATTGCCTTCTCCAATAAGAATTCTAGTGTCTGAGGAAGTTCTGGCATCATTTAACAACTTCAATACTGCATCTCTCACCGTTTTGAAGTTCTTGTCGAGCAAGTTGGGAAATTTTCCATCCCGAATCATCTTTCTTAGCGTATCAAGAGCCAATGGTGCATTTGAATCCGAAATAAAAGCTTCAATCAATCCTACATATACATAAGAGTCGGGGGCCATCTGTTTTCCTTCCATCTCATAAAAATACAATAGAGCTACATCTGGCAATCTACATTTACAAAGACCGTGAATGAGAGCCATATAAGCAATTGCGTTTGGGGAGCATCCATTTTCATTATCCGTCCCGATCCCCACCATTTGGTTCCAGAGTAATATAGCCTCATCTGCTCTTCCAACAGAGCATAAACCATCTATTATTGTTGTGTACGTAAGCACATTAGGTTCCCGTTGTTCCTTCTTCATCTTTGAGCAGAGGGCAATAGCCTGATCAATATTACCAGTTTTGCAGTACCCATCTATCAGTAAGTTATAGGTAACAACCGAGGGAGCAAGACCCTTCTCTACCATTTCGTTCAGAACGTCCTGGACTTCTAACAAACGTTTGGCCTTGCATAAACCAGTCAATATAGTATTATAAGCAACAACATCAGGATACTGCCCACGAGCGCAAATTTTCCTAAATAGCATCAATGCTTGATCCACTTCTTGCATCTTCACCAAACCATCAATAGCTGCAGAATAGGCAATTATATTAGGCATAAAACCTTCTTGAACCATCTTATCAAGAAATTCACACGAGTCAATGGCCCTTTGATTCCCACACAGCTTCTTTACAAGCAATGTGTAATGTTTTATCCAGGGTTCGTGGCCACGAGAACGCATCTCCTGCAGCAAATGAAGGGCACCTGCCACATCTTCCCTTCGGCATAGGCAGCCCAATATGGAGTTGTAAGTGAACTGTGACGGTCTAAAACCAAGATCTTTCATCTCCGCCAGAAGCTCATGGCATTCATCCAATCTATTTGAACTGCTTAACGCATTAATCAAATTGTTGTAAAGTAGTAGACTTCGTGGACAGTGAATTCGATCCATGTCTTTGAATAGGTCTAGTGCCACATCTAACATGCTTTTCAGGCGCAACCCATCAATAACAATGTTAAAAGAAATGGTGTCCGGGAACACAATCTCCTCGGCCATTAATAGATTTTCATCATCTATCGTTTCCCTTAGTAAGTGATAAGCTTTTTCGGGTAAACCATTGTTGACAAGACTACTCAAAGTAGAATTATAGAGTGAAATCAAGGATTTTTTATCTACAAGAGATTTCATTGTCCCTTTAAATAAGCTTACCAATTCTCTTTCATCTGGTAAAGATGATACAAGGACTGTAAGCAAGTTAACATCTGGAACAATACCAGACTCCTTCATCTGTGAAAATAACTGCAAAGCTTTCTCATACTCTGTATTCTTGCAAAGCCCTTCAATCAGCACTGAATAAAGTGAAATACCAGGGACAAACTGAAACCTCAGCATTTTATCAAATAGTTGGAGGGCCTTATCGACTCTGTTCTCCCTCACAAACCCATGAATCAAAACATAGAACGTAGTCTCGTTCAAGTTGATCTTGAAAAATTCCACCCTTTCAATGAGATCAAATGCCTCCTCCACCTTCCCCCATTTGGTAAAGGAGAGTACCAGCATGGTAAAAACATGAGAATCCACCCAACCACGGTCATTCATCTGATAGAAAACATCTAAAGCTTTTTCAAAACGAGCAGCATTGCAGTAGCAACCCAACACTGGCGTGAGCGTGTACTTATCAGGTTCCCACCCATCCTCCCTCATCTCATTCAGCCTCATTTCCAGTAAATCCACCGTTCCCGATTTGGAAATACCCTCTAAAAGTGCATTGTAACTATAATTACTAGGAGCACAAAGACCCATCATTTTAACCTGATCAAAGAACGTCCCCGCCTCCTCTACCATCCCAAGACTGCCCAAACACCTGAGAAAATAACCCAAAGCACCAGGACTCATGTCGCAACGGGAATCAATCATATCTAGCGCAAGAGCTTTCAGCGGGGCATTTTGTCGAGCACTTGAGAGGATAGATGCCATGGCATTGTAAGTATAACAATTATGCTTATACCCAGTTTGAGTTGAAGCCCAATTGAAGAATCTGAGAGCTATTTTCCAATTCTTGAATGATTTTAATGAAGATTCAACGACATCAGTGGTGAGATTGGAGCCAAAGTTGGCCAATTCTTGAGTGTCAAAGGGTGGGGTTGTGAAGATGGATACAAGATTGTTGACAATTTCGGGTTTGGGTGAAGAAGAGTGAGTAGAGAAGAAATTGAAGCATAGTTTGTTCTCGGCGGGAGAAAATCCAAATTCACCTGCTCTGAATAGTTGAGTGATTAGACAAGAAGCGTTGTTGGAGAGAAGATTTCTTCTTTGAAAAAAGAATGTCATTATGTGAAAAACTCCACTTCCTTTACACATGCCCGTTACAATTTACAAATAGTTTCATTTATACCTCTCTTAAATCTAATACTCCTTCCATCACACATCAATTTACACATTTTAGACTTTAGGTTGGGCACAAAATTAAGTAAAAAGGTAGTAGTAATTTATTGTGATAACATATTGTGAGTAAGGTTTTAAAAAGCGTTAGACGGTCGCTAGGCGCCGCAGCTGGGCCTAGCGTTTAGGCGGGGCATTGACGAGATTTAGGCGGGGCCGAGAATTCAGACATAATTATAATATATTAGGGGGGACCAATGCGTTTCATGAACGCCTAGCGCCTAGGCGGCCTAGACGGGCGTCTTTTAGAACACTGATTGTGAGAGTAGATAGTTGGGTAAAAAATAGTACCGTGATAGTTGTAGTTATATAATAATTGAGTCTCATTATACAGGTTAAAAAGTTTATATTTTAAGATATTGTAGATTAAAATAAGACTCTCAAAACAACTAATTTTGTAAGATTGAAGTGTGACTCAAAACAAGTATTTTTGTAGATTGAACTGTGACAGGAGTATATACTTACTCCCCCTCCCTCAGTTTCATTAGTACATACTCCTTCTGACTTATAACAAATAATTTATTTCATTTAAAAATGGGAATTAAAAAAATATATTAAAATGAATTTGCTGTGAGTATGAGGGAGAGAGGAAGTAGAATAGTAAATAATAAATAGAACATTGTTGTGAGTGTGGCAAATAAGTCCCGTAAATAAAAAAATAATATAAAATCTTCATATAAGAAAATGAAAATATTCAGTAGAACACTAAAAATTGCAATATTGGGTATTTTATATGAAACAAAGGGAGAAATTTTTTATCTACCCCTTCCAAATCCGAAAAAATTAATCTCACTTTTTAATGATAATTCTTTTTTGAATTTTACTATCAATTTCATTACCATAACCTTTTAAAGTCTCGTACCAGACCACTTACGAGTTTATTAAAGATCAACAACTGTTTTTCACCTATGAAAGACACAAACTTACAACTGAAACCAGCGTTCTCCACACTTCCTCAAGGGAAGTCAAACCCAAGACCTACACTAAGGAAAAACCCTTTACAGACTCACACATACCGCTAGGCCAATAGGCCTTTGGGTATTATTATTTTTATCATAAATGAGGTAGAAAATTTTGTCACTGGTTATTTTTGAAATAGTGTGTAACAAACACGTTTAAGAGTTTAAGAATTTCATTTAGATGATTAATTTTTTAATGTTTTGTCAAAGTTCAATCAAATTGATCCAAAAAATGAAATAATCATTTTGGTACGGGAGTATAAATGCAAATACAAATTTACCTTAAAACAAATACTCCCTCCGACCCAGCACAAGTAAGACTAGAAGAGTTGGCACAATAATTAAGAAAAATTATGTGTACAATAATTAAGAAAAAGTATATGTGTAGTAGTATTGATTGAATAAATTGAGTGATCGAAAAAAGAAAAAAAGTAAGGTTAATGGTGGTGTAGGGTGAATAATATAAATATATTAAAACATTTTAATTTTGTAATAATTTCCTCAAGTTATAGCAGTATCTAACAACTTATCATCAGTTATACAGTAGCAGTACTCCCACTATCCAAAATTACAACATTAACCTTTCCTACCATTAAAATACTGAGGTGCACTTACAGTTCTAAAATAGTAAAGCTTTAAGAATATTATGTATATGAAGAACTAAAATGACCTAGACATTGACTTCCAACTTATATTCAGACCGACGGCGTAATAGCCACAAAGTCAAACACATCAGTTGGCACTAGACGATTCTTTCGGTTTTTCAGTTGCCACCTCTTTGTCTGAATTTCCCGTATCTCCGGTTTGCGACTGAGTTGTCTGTCCCTGACTTGCACTTTGAGTTTGAGTTTGACTTTGCGTTTGGGTTTGGGTTTGGGTTTGAGTTTGAGGTTGAGGTTGAGGTTCAGTTGCAATTCCCAGAACTGTCAGCACGGACCTGCAAATATCAAATCAATTCATTTAATTTATTTATTTTTGCCGGATCAAATCCGTTTATGGACACAATCATGAATATGGGAGAATCAGAAACCTTGGAAGTGAGGATCGTATGTTTGGCTGGTTAGCATGTTCAACCAAAGGAGCCTTAAGTGCCGAAATTCTATTCAAAGCATTTTCGAGCTGCGCTGGAGGTAACTGAAAGACGAGAAGACAGTTAATAATGACCAATAAGAGAGGTGAAGAGTCCATTAAACAAGAAGAGTTGACATTTGGAAGCCAGTCATTTGAAGGATGAAATATCAACTCCGTTCTTAACCATCTGTGTTGTTTTAGCAGTTTTAACCATTATGCTTCATATTCATATACACACTCACTAACCCCCAAATAAAAAAGGCCTAAAGTAGAATGGTTAAAATTGCTAAAAATATGCATTAATAGATAGCCTTACTTTCGAGGATAAAGAGTGCTTTTTCAAAATACAGTGGTTAAAATTGCCAAAGGTACATGGATGGTTAAAATCGTAGCTTGAGCAAAGTACGATGGTTAGGAATGTCGATATCCCTTTTAAGGATCAAACAGATTTCCACAAGTACCCCTGATTCTTACGATAAAGAGATCTTTCAAATGATAGGTATAGGTCTCTGGGGTATAAAAAGTAAATCTGGGAACTCGTAAAAAGTTTGGCATTAAATATTTAGAAATTTTATTTGATTAACGCCTAAACAGAGAAATTAGGACTCTTTAAGTGGATGGAGCGAGTAACGAGAGATATTTCAGCTTAGTAGAACACACCTGAAGTAGTACGCTGAAAGATTGGGGCTTGGTTAATTGAGCACACTTCAAGAATCCTACCCAGAGCTTTGGGTACTTCCATATCTGCTTGCTTACAAGACGAGATAGAATCTCCATTATAAACTCAACCTGCACAACAGAGATTCAGTCAAATCAAAATCTAACAGATTATGGGAACAAGAAATGGGGCCTATTTGTTGAAGTATAAATCATGCAGAACTTAAATAAAAGCTCCGTTGAGTTTCCTTGTCTAATTAGTTATACTGGCGAAAAGTCTTTATCGTTAGAAGTAGAGGGAAGGTAGGTCTAGGAGGTACATTGGCTCTCCTAAATCTCCATAAAACACTTGGATGCTGTGTGAAAAGGCCGAATTTGATTACAACTATAAAGAACTTAATTAAGATGAAGATTGAGCTTACAAATTGCAACATTTATCTAACTGTAGCTATGAAAATCTAACTTCAGAGATTTTAATTCTTTTGTGCTTCTCAAGACAGACAAGACATTATCCTTCTGCAGGCTGAGAGAGGGATGAACAAAATTTCAAGAGAGTAGCTAGTTTATTCGCTTGTACGAAAAATGGTTACCTTTCATGATTTAAAAGAAACTTAACTTACCCACAAGAAAATACAAATGGGTTTATTCGATTGTAAGAAAAAACTGGTGACTTTCATGAGTTGAAAGAAACTTAAATTACCCACAAGAAAATAAAACTCTACTTTTCTACAAAAATCTTTGTTCCTTTCCTTTCCCATTTCCTCTTCATTTACCTCTGCCTCAAGAGCATTTTCCTTACGGTCTTGAAACAATGATTATCACATGCAAACCACTGAAATTCAGAGGACTACTAACTGGTTAATCATTTTTATGTGAGCAACGCAATCTATATAAGCAGAACACTCCGTATAAAACTAACCATACAGAATGTGCTTTATAGTGTTCTTGCGTACAATATAATGCATCTCTACACATTATTCTGTTTATAGATCGTTTCACTTTTATTTAGGAAGTAGGCTAAAAGTTCTTACAGAACAGTGACAAATGGTTAAGTGAGTGCATGGCTTATAAGGACTACAATATATATGTGTGTATATAATGTATATATAAGGACTACAAAATATTGTAGGTTAGCTGTGTAACATCTTACCAGGGATGGGAAAGCTCCAATAGCTTGTAATACAGTACGCATGAACAGCAAGGGAAGAGGAATCTGCTCGACCTGCATTGTTGGTTGCATATGTAATTTCATCAATAATTATAAAAAAATTTACAAGTACAAATAGGATTTGAAAGTTGAAGGTTGTACATACCAGTTGATTTAAGACCTTTGCAAGCACTTGTTGGGTGAATATTTGTCGTTGCTCAAAGCAAGTGTTGCATGCATCTGTAACCTGTTAAAGATTAAAGTTATTTATTGTACAGGTTGGTGGTGAAAGGAAAGAGGAGATAACTAAGAATATATTTGCCTTCTTCAAGGGTATTCCGTCTCTGTCAGGATCAATAACATGGATAGCAATTAACACTTCTGCCGGGGTGAGAACTGGACCACTTTGAGATGATCCCTGGAAAAGAAATAATTTTAGTTGGTTCCGAAATAGAGTTTATGAAAGAAAAGAAAAAATATTGTTAATGTGGATGAAGTTTCAGATGAAAGAAATATGTATTGTGCAAATCTACCAGTGATGAATTTTCTTACAAGATAGTGAGCATCCAAAGTGGATAAAATTATCATGAAGACTTTGGGGGGAAATCAGAAATGGACAAAATTATAGCCAGAATACGATTTAAATGTGGGGCAAAGTTTCGTGTGTGGAAATTATGAGAATTACACATGTACGTAACTAAGCAGTATCCACATAACAAATTTAAGTATTATAGAAGTTCTTTGCCTTTTAATGATGAGAAACTCAGGCTACGGACAACAAAATAATGCAGATTAGCATAAAATTAGCATAATTTTCAAACCGAGAAGTTGTGATAGTAACTCCATCAAAGTCCCAGCAGCTGTAAGTGCTATTGTGTCCGCATGTGTTTTTTAGGGGAGATGCGTAGTTCATTTCATCGATATCATTCTCAACTATAATGTTACTTGCAGGAGCATGAGACAATCAACAAATATCATGTTCTATTCCCCACAATGAAAATAATTTATTAGATAACAACGGAAGAGCGTTACTGTTAATATACGGCCCAATGCTAATTGGAACTTATCCAGCTGAAGCTTGACCAAATGAGGAAAAATCTGCAGAACCTGGAGAAACAAATTCAAAGAACTTAAGGTAAGGCCCCCAGTGAAAAAAATAAGTCAAAAGAGAAGGTGAAATAACCACTAAGTTTGATGAAGAATATAGGGAAATAGTAACGAAACAAAACAAAACTGCTGGCAGAAGTCATACATTGAAAGTTGGCTACTTCAAAAATTGAACAGGCTGAACTTAAAGTTAAAATATGCTAGAAAATGACTTTCAAATAAAGATAACTTCTATATAGGAAATCAACCTTCTTTGCCACAGATTTCAGAACCTCAAAGTATACTGAATATCTGCGTTGGTTTGTTGGCTTTACCACTAATTAATCTATGTGAACACAAAAATGAATCAAATACATATGCCGCTGTATATTAACAATATATACAAGACAAACATGACATATTTCATGTCATTACGGTTACCGCAGAACTAAGAAAATCAAGTACTACTCATCACATGCCTTTATATATCATTCCACCGTCAGATCGATAACATTGGACAAAAGGTGAGCAAGCGCCTTTCCCAGCCACACATTATGTTTTAATGGAATTAATATCATTGATATCGTATATAAATATTGTTGTAAGAAATAAGTCATTCGTTAACTAATAAGAGCATTGATGCTTATCAAAGACATCAATTATTTAGGAAATTGGTTTAAGAGAACTGCTAATACTCCCTCTGTCCCGGAAAGTTTGTCTGATTTTGACTTTTTTTAGTCAACATAAATGAACTTTGACTAAGCATTGGTGTCAATCTAATGATCACATTAAAATTTTAAAAATTGTTATTGATAAATCACTTAATGATTTATCAATTACAATTTTTAGAATTTTATTAGAATGATTAGATCAACATCAATGTTTGGTCAAGGTTTATTCATATTGACCATAAAAAAACAAAACGGGACAAACTTTCAGTGACAGAGGGAGTATTTACTAATACTTGCTTAAACACATATAAGAGAAGTGCCATTGTTTCCAATTTATAACACGGAGACAGCTTCGCAATATAAAAATACCTACAATATCCTATACAAAAATGCATATTCTACAATGAAAATAATTGCTTCATAACATAGATATTAGAATTCAACATAGTAGCAATAACACATTGCACAATTGAAGTAAGGACCTTTTTTCTGCGAGAGACCTTAAAACTCGATAATTATGGTAAGACATACCTTCAAGCAGAATTGAAGAGAAAAACAAGCATATGAGTGTATTATAAACATACTTCTTTAAGACATAAAATAGTAAATGTCACAAAATCAGCACTCATATTCGTATCATGTTTAATACAATAAGAATCAAAGAAAGGAGAACTAAGAACCTCATCTTTGGGTAGGAATGGCAACACTGGAATTAGTATATCTGCATCCTGTAGCGAGACCCATGAAGAGAAAATTAGCCAAAAGAGCAAATGAATCACCAACTAAAGACAAGGTAAATCATTGGCATACCTTGACTTTTGTGTCATATAGCTTTTTAATGGTAAATACCAATTCTGGAGATGGAATGGCCCCGTCAGTTAGTGTTTGCAAAACCTGTTGGAAAGAACAAAAGATGAATGATTTTTCTTCGTTGCTTGCATATAAGGAGTAAAAATATAAAAGCGTGAAAAACCTGCGTAAGAAGGCTTTCGCTTCCAGCTGGTGGGTCTGAAATTATTTCAAGAAGCTGTGATGACGAGCCAATGGTGCGAACTAATTTAGGGATTTCATTATGAACTGCCTGCATCCAGAAACAGTTTTAGTCACCAAACTGGTAGCCAGGTTTATATTATCCTATATAAGAATAGAATACAGGTAAAATGTGAACTGGGCAAACCTGCTTTGCTGCATTGGACATGTTATTGTAGATGACAAATACTTCACGAAAAAGCAAGTGCTTCTGTCAATTAAGTCATTTAATGAGAGCTGAGAAATGTGTTTGCATTCAAGTACTTAATGCTAATCAATGACTTGCAAAGGTAAAACATCGAAAATGTTATAAAATGGTACCTTTGTACAGAGGGCAAAATAAAGTGACATGCAACGCTTTGCATCAGTAACTGAAGTGGGTGATACACTCAATTGACCGGATTCAGAGGATGCATCCTTGGTCGTTCCACTTACCGAAGATGGACATTCATTTGAAGGTTTTTCCGTCTCAAGATCCTAAACAATAAAATTTCAAGGAAAAAGCCAAGTTTTAACAATGTCCAAATGACACAATAAACTAGAATTTACAAATAAGAAATAACAAGCGTAGTCATGATGATCACTTAGCATATATACTACTGAAGTACAAATGAACGGCAGATTGGCAGCTATCACAACTGTTCAGTTTTATTATCGAAAACAAATACCTTCTCTATCTCAGTATTGGATCCATCAGTACCAGGCTTCGCTATGTTCAGATCGACATTCATAGAAGACAATAGTGTTTCTTTTGCAAATTCTTCGATTTGTGGAGAGATTGATGGTATAGGATAAAGCTTGTTTGCTACCTGCAAAAGGTAACAGTGTTAAGAACAATAAAATAAGACCACAATCCCATCAAGTACAAGTGAGTTGTTCAAGTTATACCAGACGAATTGCCTTCATGCGCACTTCCTCCAAGTGATGAACTGCACTCTTCACAGAGGACAAAAAAGAGAGAGAAGTCAGGATTTTAGAATCATAGTGAATAATAGGTAAACTTTATTGGCAGGAAGGGTCCATCTTTATTGCCAGCGACTTATTTGGGCGACACCAAGTAGTCTAAATTATTTTAAGTGTACAATTTATTTCATCTCTACTTGGGCAAATTCCCTAACTTGAAGAATTCTCATAATCAAAAGACGATTATACCTGTAGAACAATTTTCAGGCAGACATCTCGGATAGGTGGTCTTAGTAAAATTAGGCTCCATACTATGCTGAGTCCCTGATGTACTCTTTCTCCACTGTGTAACTCCTCGTCTTTATCACTATTTCCAGGAGAACACAAACATTCTAACAACTTCAAAACTGACTTTGGCAGGTACGGAACTTCACTGAGCAATTTGCTTAAAGATTTGTCCGTGGCTGGAAAAGAATCTCTAAGTGTTTCAGCCTGCATTAGAAACTATGTTAACCATGCGCCACTACTAGCCTAACTAAAAGGTAAATCAGAAAGTGTATACAAACCACTGTCAAGAGAAACATTTCATAGACAGATGTTGCGGTTGTTGAGGAAAAGAAGTCACGATCTGCTTCTGCCTCACCAAATAACCTAAAGAGGACACGCAAGGTCAATTCGTGCCCCTGAATACAGCAAGTCATAATGTCAGTGTAAATAGAATTGATATAATATGCAAAGTCAGACAAATATTCTGTTTATTGACGATATATAAATTTTATGATAGACCCTACCAAAAGAAAATGATAGAAATTACGTAAGTGAAAGCATGTCACGGAAGCCATAAACAAGAACAAGAATACAAACAAAAAATCGATTAGACAAAGGCAACGTAAAAATAAAAAATGAAAAATAAAAAATCAACCGATTCCAATATTAGAAAGACGTCAAGAAGGGAAGCATCAGAAACCAAAAAAGAAAGCAATTACAGTCCTGTGGAGAAACTACTCAAGAACAAGTGATTTCTTGTCCTGAAAATTGTACTCAAGAGAATCCAGAAGCATGTAGAAGCCCCGGGTAAAATATTCTTGTGCCCTTAAATGTCCACCAATTTCTATGCATCCCTAAATGATTCAAAAATCTCACCCCAGCTAACTTCAATTTAATTTTTAGTGGGCACCTCCATTCATTTCAGTAACAATATTCCTCCAAACTATAGTATCTGCTTCTCACACCAGCACCCTTTTGGGCTTACTGTGGATGGATATTGTTAGTGGAATCAGGAATGGATTGAGGGGCATATTCGAACAGAAAAATAAGTTATGCATTGGTGGGATTTTTTAAGCATTTACTGCTGCACAGAAATTCTTGAAAAGTTGTTAGGGAAAAAGTGAGAAGCCCCGACCCCAGCCCCCACCCACAAAACAACAAATAAAATAATAATAATGACAGCATTACAATATGAAGGTAACCACGAGATATCCAGCAAGGTTGCAATTAGTAAAAGTAGAATGCAGCAAGATGACAATCTGACTTCATATTTATTAGGCCTTCAGTACTTTGAATTAGATTAGTAATTAAAATTAAATTGATTAATTTTTTAAGAGTGAGTAGGGTTTCTTTGTACTTGAGATATAGCCAACTTTTATAATATGTATCACATGTACTCTTCATTTTTAAGAAAGCACATGACATGACACATTTGTGGGTGTGGGTGTGGGTGTGGGTGTGGGTGTGGGTGTGGGTGTGGGTGTGGGGGTGGCAGTTGGACACTTACATTTACAGGAAATTCTTAAAATATTGACAAGTCGGACACCAGACACAACGCAATAACCTTGCTACGATTCTGGGTGGGCCCCAACCTAAGTATGAAATTAGATTGGGTCAGCTTGAGATATCAGACTCAATTTAAGAGAATTGGTCTAATGTGTTCCATCAGTCATGTGGCTTTTGGCGTATTGGTCAAGGATCTTAACATTTGGTATCAGAGGAGGTACCACGTTATGGGTTCGAGTCGCGAAAAGGGCACCTAGGAGAGGGCTACCTATGCCAGTTATTCAAAGGAACAGGGCTACCTATCACCAGAATGAAAGCTTTCTAGAGTGGGAGTGTGGTCAATGGCTTTCATTCTGGGTGGGACCCAACCTAAGTATGAGTAGTTGGGGTCAACTTGAGGTATGGGACTCAAGTTTAAATTGCCTGACATTTCCATAAAGTCACGTGGCATTTGGCCAAGTGGTCGTTGATCTTAGCATTATCCCACAGTTAATGTAACATAACTTGGGCATTGACCGGGAAGTTCTAAAAAGTTTCAAAATGCCTGAGAAGTTCCTCAGAACATGTTCAAGCAGTATTATTCTGCAATGTATTGCATCACATAACACTGCATTCTGGATATAATACTGCATGGAGGCGGCGGCAGTGATCGGACTGCGACGGCGGACGGCGGCGACCGGAGGTGGTGGCAGGCGGCATGCAGTATCATATTTTTTTTATTACTGCATACTGCATGCAGTATGATATACTACTGCATAGGAACCTCTCGGGCATTTCAATTTAATGGGGTTGAAGGGAAGTGGTTTATCCAAAAAGGAACTTGTGGGTCATTTTCCCTAACTTGTAATATTATACGCAATCAGATTCAACATTATGTTATGCTTTATAATACTGTTTTGATACAGTTTAACATATTTGAAAACTGTGTGAGCATGGGTGCACTTGGCCTCCAAACAAGTTTTTAACCCTCGACAGAATCGCTGCCATCTCCAACATATAACAGCTACAGCAAAAAAGACCAATAAAATCTTCTACTCTCCCACCCTAGTCTCTTCTAAACTCGTAGGATAGATCTGTACTTGTCCTACATTAGTTAGTCCTTTAATCATTCTAAGAAGGAAATCTAACAACGCCATCATGTGCCAGAATACAATTGCAGCAGGGAAACAAGAATGAGTCCAAAACGTACAAATTAGTCAAAAACGTACAAATTGATCTCTTAGGCCACCTCTAGACAAGACTTAAGCCAATAAATATGAGCATATTGCATACATTAACAACTTTAGTTACCTGGTGATTCACATAATCTGACAATATATGCTTTTGGAGAAGCTTCCAAGGGTCTAACTCCAGCGGAAACTGCAACATTTGAGGTAAAGAGTTAGTTCAACAATTTAGTTGGTCATTAGACTAAATTCGGGAACAACATTAAGATAGTGACCTAAATTTATGGATCTGTAAATAATGATGGTTAAAAGTACATATAAACTCTTCAATGGATCCTGCTCATCCTTCCAAGCAAGGTTCTAAAAAACACTAAGCGGTCGCTAGGCGCCCCCGCCTAGGCGGGATCTAGGCGGGGCCGAGAATTCAGAAATAACTATAATATCCTAGACGGGACCTAGGCGTTTCATACAAGGTCACAGAATTCGCCCAGAACGGGGTCGAATTCCGAATTCATTCGATCGAATCGAATCGGAATTCGATTCCGAATCAAAACGCCCAAATTCGCGACTGAGTTTGCCGGAGACGCCATATTGCCGTCGGACACGGCCGGAAACCTAGTTTCCTCAAAAGACGTACGTACGGCACTCTAACCTTGGACACGACAGAGAAGGAAAGAACACGGCAGAGAAGGAATGTGAAAAACAACTACGTTAAATTTTATGCTTAGAATTTTTTGATCCCAAATTTCCAACACCAAATGCATTATTAAGACTTGGACTAAAGTAATCCACTGATATTGATCTCAAATCAAAGTTAACCTTACTAATACATGAAGCAAATTATGAATCGAATTCTTAACGAAAATACCTAAGGGAATCGCATTCACTCGGGGGTAGCGAATTCCGTATGTGAATTCGTATCGCGAATCGGACTGCGTGTCGAATTATGTGACGTTGGTTTCATGAACGCCTAGGGCCTAGACGGGCGTCTTTTAGAACACTGCTTCCAAGAAATTAAACAAATTTTGACTACATCTCCATTTCTTGATTAATTTCCACTTTCTCTTTAATGTTCCCCACTTTGAAAACTCTAGCATCCATCTCCCAAAAGGATGTAAATAAATATCATCAGAAGAACAAAGAGATTCAGTATGACAACTATATTAAAACCTGGTTAAATTCTAAATTAAAAATTAATTAGGGACACAAGTTGAACATTAAGCATTTACACCACCAAAATACACACACTACAAATATAAGTGCAATAATAAGACCTAATCACATGAACTACGAAAGTAAATATTTTATGATTAGGAATCATACCTCAACTCCTAAATAAGCAAGTAAAGAAAAACGGAGTTGTGAACCTCCAGATACTGCTATTTGTTTATAAGCTTCAATGATTCGCGTAAAGGCCAAATTCTGTATGTGATCCTTTTGTTCATCAGCAAGACTAATAACAGGTGCCGACATTTTTGGAAGAACGACTTGAGATGATAACCAAGAAGAAGTATCACTTGAGGAATTAATGCTAGTTGCTTCCGTTAAAGTAGTCTTTGGACTAAACTCCTCAGACCTATCAGTTGAGATTGATGGAAGCACGTCCAATGATGACCTACCCAAACTCGTAGCTTGGTCTTGACTAGTCTCTTCTAATTCAACAGAAAGTTGTGATGAAGCAACCGGTAACTCCTGCCATCCGTCACTTCGAACAGAGGACTCTAGACCAGGTATTTCATTTTTATGGGCCCCAACATCAGAAATTTCAGATGGAATTGTCAACCCCACATCCGTTACAGATGGAAATTCCTCGGAAGAGGAAACGGATAGTCCCGTAGGTAACAGAACAGGCTCCATAGCAGAACTAGGGGAAGAACATGGTACATCGATTTCGATTGGACTAGCTGCAGGGTACTCATCCTCCTCAGGCTTCTGCATCTTTAGCAACATTCACACGTTAATAACAGAAGCAAGAACCCACTAAAGACCCTCCACACACATTAAATGTAATCAATTGCTAGTTAAACAATCAAAATAATACTCCATCTGTCCCGGAAAATTTGTCCTATTTTTGACTTTCTATGGTCAACATAAATGAATTTTGACCAAGTATTGGTGTCAATCTAATGATCACAATGAAATTTTAAAGATTGTTAATGATAAATTACTTAATGATTTGTCAATTACAATTTTTAGAATTTCACTAGAATGATCAGATAGACATCAATGTTTGGTCAAAGTTCATTTTTGTTGACCATAAACAGTCAAAATCGGACAAACTTTCCGGGACAGAGGGAGTATCAAGATTGACTTCAGAAAAAGCCTCACCTCATGATCCTCTGATGCAGCATTGAACAAAGAGTCTGTCTTCTGGATATTACCAGAGGGTGAAAATATGCCTGTTAAAAATGAAGACAAATTTTTAAAATGGGTCTCACTGCCAGTTATATCAGGACGGGTGCCCAGCCTACGCAGCAGTTCTTCTTCTGCTTCAGTTTTTGGGCGGATTGGCGGAAGGTGTCGCATATTAGCCATTACAACTTCAGCTAGCAAATCAGCAGAGATACTTGAAATAAGGATCTCCAATGATCCAACAGCCTTTTCACCCTGAGCAACCAATGCACCAAACATAGCAACCAATTGTTGGACAGGTCCATTATCTTGATTTTCTTTTGATGTTGTTGGTCCACTGGAAGAAGATATATCATGATCTTTACTTGAGGCGTGTATTGATCTGTCCATCTCATTAAGTGTTTTTCTGGCACGCTTTCCAGGAGTATCATCATCTTCATTCATATCATTACCATCATGTGGCCCTGATCTTTTCCTCACAGAGCTAACAGGAACATCATCACGTACTTCAGAGGAAGGCTTTTCCTCCTGTAAGAGTCAGCAATAAGTAACAGGACATGAGCAACTTGAAGTAACATTAAATGTATTCGCGGTCCGGTGTCAAAATTTTGGATACGTAATAGATCATATGCAAATATAATAGGTGTAAAGGGGAAAATACCTTGACATTTAAAGGCTCCTTCTTCCACTCAACACTTCCATTAACAGGAGAGTCTTTAGGGAGTTGTTCAGTCGGCCCTCCAACTTTCATCTCTCTCAGTGCTACAGCTAAACGATTCCGCCACTGCAGAAAAAGAAATGGCAAACAAATGAGAGAAACTCACAGTGAGAATACTATTGATGTTTCACAACTAAGTTGAAAACAGTTAAAGATGTCAGGGAAGTTAATCATAGCAATATGCGAGAGAATAATAACATTCTAGTTTGAAAATAGAATTCTGATCTTGCAGTCATGCTGCAAAGAGAATGATTGTTAGACAGAAGCTTTTAGACTATTATTTTCCAACAAAGCAAACAAGAAATTGAAAGAATAACTAAAAAATAAAATGCACCAGATAGATTTAGCAAGCAACAAAACCATAATCTACAAGATACTAATGAGTGAAAAAATGGAAAATTCACCTAATGCCTGGAGGATTCTATGCGTCATACTGATGGCATATAAGACCAAGACAATTATTTGTTTGAAATTGCAATATGCATGCGGTAAGGTACTCCAGAAACCAAGATTATAAGCAACTGTATACATAATATTGTGAAAAACAATGTTGAAGCATAGAAACAACAATGTTCTCATTTTATATGATCCCACGAACTAAAATTCATATAGGGATATCAACACTAGAAAGCAGATAAGAAGCTTTGAGAAAATAAAATAGATATGCATGCTTCTCTACCAGCATCTCTACAAAATGCAGAACTTCAAAGCAGAGTGATGATAACCCACCGCATCGAATAGCTTAACTAGCCAACCAATCAAGCATGAATATAGTTTTTCTGACTCAAGGACAAGTGTACAAGCAAGTAAAACCAATTCTTATTAGGTTTATACAAATGAAACATTAGAAATGCACCTCCATACTGAAAGGGCATAGGAGGAATGCAAGAAAGTATATATATTAAAGCAAACATCTGCAAAGAAAAAGTTAACACCAGGCTGTGGTACACAAGTTCCATAAGTTATTTACCTTAACAAAACTGTAACTCAGAAAGGGCATAGGAAAAAGGCAAGAAAAAGCTACCAAGCTAAAATGCCCAGGACCAGTACAAACGGAAAAGGGAAATAATTACCGGAGCTGCACCCGGATGTGTACATTTTAAGCATGATAGGAATGCTCTCCTTAAAGCATATTGCACACCTGAAATTTCTAATAAACCTCGGCTGGCAGAGCTCAGAGGATCTAGGCCAAGTAAAACAGGAAGAATACGGCCATAAAATGCAGGTCTTTTCATTGCGATCGTTGAAAGACTGGAAAAACAAAAGGAAAGCCAATGAGAGAACAAAATTACAAGAACTGGCATTAGCAATAAAAAGCTTTTACAAATGCAAGGCAAATGCCTATTAGCTACACGAACAAGAGCCAAAATAATTCTACCCCCTAAATCATAGATCTGATTACTCACTAATTCAGTTGCTCAAGTTACCAATCTTCAACACATCAAGACCTATTACTACTCCCAGTCCCCAACACTTGAGTTTAACCTAAATGAATAAAAATCCCAATGACGATAGATAAAAGTCTTTATTAACCCTGGCATCAAATTAGAGATCAACAGGAGTTTACTGCATATCAATCCCCCCAGAAGTTCAAATTCAACCATCTTACATACACAAAAGTGAACTAACTGTGCTACAAGACATCCCAATGGGGTTGGAGGAAAAATACAGTTGAACCAAACGTAGGCTCTCTGGATTTGAACTGAATCATCGGCTCATACTAGGTAAGCTTAGCCAATATTTTCATGCCTAATGCAGCTATAAAACGCTCGGGACACGTCAAGATTGGAACCTATGGCCAAAGGTGAGCCATTTTTAAGATGAGCAACATGTATACTGAACATAAAACCCTAATAATAAAATATACACAGAAATGTTTCCAATTATAGTTGTATCCTACTATTAAAAAAAAATGTGAAGAATGTAAAGGAAACAAAGGTCCAGTAGGTGATACCTTCAGCCTAAACCTAGGTGCGTGCCTAACGGAAAGGGTATTCCTAGGACAAGTCAAGTGCCCTCAACTTGGATCTTGGCCCTGTTAATAGAAAGTACCTAATGGAGCAAGATAACAAGCATGCATGTACAATGTATGAGATCTAGCATTATTTCTATTTCAAATTTCCCTTTATTTCCTCCCTTACTTTATTTGCCAAACTGCTTAAGAGAAAAGGGTGTGGCAGGACATTGGCAATATATAGTTAATGTTGACATGTTGCATTGCTTACACTAGCATGATCATAAAGACTCTTCCTTAAGAGTTGAAACTTTCACAACTCAATCGACAAACCAAACCAAGAAACAAGTGGGGCAAAAACATCATTCAAATTTCTGAGTCTTGGTGTTTGGATTCTTCAGCATAAGGTTTTTGGAAACAAGGATGAATACAGTCTACAACATACTATGGAGTTGTGAAACTTGTTTGATGGTGCATTTGAACACGAGAGAAGACATGATAGGCACCATCCTAACATAAGGAGGACGTTCCTTCAGGGTTTGTTTTTCGTTCACTGTTCTATATCGTAACATATAATTGATCCATTTTGCTACTTCACTCTTAAGATATTCATCTTGCCATAGCCCATAAATACAGAAATTGAGCATAAAACTCGAATAATAAGTGATGTGCACATAGCACAAGAATTTTAAGGGGTAAAGAAGATGAAGATCAGCCACTTCCTCCAATTTATTATAAAAATGATACCAGCCAACATGTTGATACAGACACAGGATCGCATTACAACATATATCATGAACATGAGGCTCAAATCTGATCCAGTGCATGATCAAGAAAGAATATATACCTACTGATTAATACAATGATCACCAAGTTACTTAGTGATTTCACAGTTGGAGGCCTCAGCTGATCAAGTAACAAAGCCAAATTTTGACTAGCTTCAACTGATAAATCTCCAACATTGAGAACAGGATGACCTCCACGGAGCCATGAAACATTAAATTCATCAAACTTCCCTGAAACCAAGTGATTATACTAAAAGATTAAAGATAAAGAAAATTAATGAACGAGGAGAAAAGCAATTCGGTTGTTTGGGGGCTATACTTCCAAGAAAAAGAAGAATTACCTTCAGAAACATGCTCAGCCGGTGGTTCGGAGGGACCACTAGGATCAGTTGTGTAAAGAAGAGTTATTATTTCAACAAACTTCAGTGCAATCAATCTTCTTCCATCATTTTCCAACTTGCAAACATTTGGTTCACCAAAAATAAGACTTCATATATTAAATAAAATCAGTTGCACATGATTTACATCACTGCTTACCTGGAAGGCCATAGAGCATATTTCATCTTTAAGCTTCAGCACCCACACCCATGCCGACTCAAGTGAATCATCCAACTCACTCGAGTACAGACCCTGTAAAAAGAAGTCATTTGTATGAAGGTGTCATAAGATACAGTATAGGATGGGTTATTTTTCATATCATGCTAAGTTCTAGAGGGAACAATGAAATCTCTGTGCTATGACTACCATCCCGATGATGCTGCTTTTGGACAAGCTCCAACACCTTGTTTAAGATTAAAATAATAATTATTGTTGCTGTTGTTATTATAAATAGATAGATTACAAATAAAAGATTAGGCTTTCTGGTCAAAAAGGCCATGAGAATCGTTCTTTACATTTAAAATACAATACGGAGAAGAAAAAAGTTTAGTTCTAAATCAGAAACATCATTTGAAATATTCATGAAGGCGGTGTTAGATCTTGATGAAAAGAAATCGTCAGGCAAGAACTTTTTTCAACTCAACTCAATTGTTGCCCTTGCAATCAACTACATGTATCCTTTCTCATTTTAAATGATGGGCATAACAAGATTTTGTGTTCAAGTATTCTTCTCAGTTATTCTAGTAAACCTTAGTTAATGTCCACATCCTAAATCCTCGTAAGTGATTTTGGTCACTACATCTTCTATTGCAACTACATCATAATCTCATGGACTTCTTCATTCAAAATCAATATTTTTCATTTTCTAACGTTAATTTAAAAAAATTATGTGTGTATACAAACATGAATGGATTTGCAAGTTCGTGAAAACATGTCATTATTCCATGGTAACTTTGTGGCCTAACAAGTTTATCCATTTATATTCTATAAAATCAATTCCCCAATAGAGAATAAGAACAAATGTGTTAGTCATGTACACACATAAACATTTAAGTCACATGTGGTATTGAGGTGTGATCTCCCAATCAGTAATAAATGCATAGGAACTTACCTTGATTGCAACCTCTATAAGTGTACGGCGGAATAAATCAATCCCACATTTGATGGCTTGTCGAGCAACTGCTGGTGTCCCATCTTTTAGTAGCGTTATCAATACAGGTACAATTTCAGGTAGTACACCTGTATACTTCAACCCAACATCACCAGCAATCCTACGTCCAAGAACAGGTCGATTGAATAAGCGACTTTGACCTCTCCTTTTTCATTATTTATTGAGTGATCAGTAGTAGAAGTTTATAGTTTCCTCATGGTAGAATATCATGTTGCTGAGTGTGATAAACAGGTTTTAATAGCATAGGCATACCACTGATGATAAATGCAAATACTGTTAAGCTTGCGTTTTTTATCACCTCAAGAATATTTATTTAAAAGTCCATTTACACAGTTTCTCTGACCTGAAAATTATCCTGAAAAGTTCAAACTTAATATATGACTAATGAGGGTCATTGACTTCATTATATTACTACTGCTAATTGGAAGAAAGAAAGAAAAAGTTATCCCTTCAGCACAAATTCAATTGGGATGTTCCAAAAATGTTATCTTCTTCTAAAGCTCATTTCAATGATCATCATTAGATCCTTTCAAGTATGCCCTATAATCCAAATTAAATTATATTAAAAGTCCTCACACCAAATTACTAATATGTGGGTGGGAGGGAGGGAGGGAAAGCACAGAACTTGAGACAAAGACTGAAGTTCATATATTAAAACAACTCTTCTCAAACCGAGCCAGTCAGAGGTGGCCAACAATCTAGAAGAGAGGGACTAAAGAGCATTCTTAAAGTTGTTAAACAATTTATTCTCCGCCTAATCATTCTTTCGACACTATAAACCTTTAAATTGATAAAATTTGTATAATTATGAAGTAAAGCATTTCAGCAACCAAATAGCAACGGTACTTGATCTGACCAGCAATGAACTAGGTATGCTATCGATTATAGAAGAGAATCTTTATCTTACAGATACATTAGTATCTTCAACAACGTCGAACCAACAACAAATAGAAAGAGAGGAAATTATGCACGTCTATGCCTTGCAGTAAGGTATCATACAGAAGCAAGTGGCACAGCCATTGACTGAAGTTAGACGAATGGATATCACTTTGTTCTTCACATCTACATGCTCTCAAGCACCAAAAAACTAACTAATATCTTGAAATAATGGGAAATAATCTGAACAGTTACATGCGTTTTTGTGTATGATTTAGTCATTGAAGTTCTTCGACAGAGAGAAAAAGACAATAAAAATTTAAACTTCTTGTCCTTCTCAACTAACTGAATGCACTCCTCACATCCTTTGAAATCACCTACTTTGAATTTTAGAAAAGTAATCGAACAATTGAAATAATACAACAACCATGGAAGAAGATTCATGAAACCAGTACTACGTGAATAGACTGATAAATGCATGTCCTATATCTTAAGTGATGAAGCAAATAACTGCATATGTTGGACAGCACTTGAGCACTCAACTGACACCGACAAACTTAACTGGGGGTCATTACACAATTTCTACGGTACTTGTGTGAGTACATCAATGTCGGGCCTGGATTTTTGTGAAACTGGGACAATATCATTTTGGCAAAAACTGCACTAACTAAAACCCCTACTCTTATACTCCCTCCGTCCCATTTTAAACTTCAAAATTTCCATTTTGGGTGTCTCATTTTAAACTTCAAAACCTAAAAAGGAAAGATTTTTATACTTCTTTATTTGTGGGCCCCACATGTCATAAAACAATTATCCCGTAACTATTTCCTACCCCACTTTCTCTCTCCTACCAAACCATCTACACTCACAACACATCACCTTTTTCTTGATTCTTGAACCCAAAAAGTTTTTTGAAGTTTAAATTGGGATGGAGGGAGTAAAAGTATTATGCAAAAACTGAACTAGTAAAGTTTTTGTTTCTTAAAATCAAATGGGCAACTGCCCCCATTAGCATAAGGGTGGGGCCCTGCTGTACATATTAATTTGGTACATTTAACAAAGAATGAAATATCATTAGAACATTATTATCTAAATGAATTTCATTAGACAATAAAACAATAGAGCTTGAAACTTTCTTGGCATCATTCAATTTCAAATTTCCAGTATACTAGTATTTGCATCTGGTACCTACTAATGCGTGACATGAAATGATCCTAACAAGTGCATTACCACATATTCAATACACTGCATCCTTTAATCACAAGGGAAAACAAACAACACCACCAAATTTCACTCCTTACTCAATTTACAAACAAATTAAGTAAACAAATACATATCCCAATATGCAACTGGGTTTTGTCAAAGCAACTTCAACAATTAGGCGAAAAACTATTGTCTTTTGAGTACTGTCAATAATATCTCTTTATATTCATGCAGCAGATGTAATGTGTCCAGGCAATAGAAATAGCCCATAAAAGATAGGGCGAACTAATTAATTTAATTGGAAGATCAATTTCACTACGAGAACTCAGACGTAGTTATAATATCCTAGGCGGGACCAAGGTGTTTCATGAGCGCCTAGGCGAGCGACTTTTAGAACACCGACTACAATTCAAGTAACAAAATACTATTCCTAAAACACTAATTGAATTATGCAGAAAGTAAAGGTTAAGAGTGAAGCGCACTCTGCGATGAACTTGCGGACGGGACTGCAACGATCGGAGTGGAGCTCGAGGAGTGGAGGGAGGAGTTCTGAGGTGGAGAGGGATTCGGCGCGGGAGAAATCGATCTTGAGCTGGCGTAAGTTGTTGAGCTTTGAAGGTATGTCCATGGCGAATTTGGCTGAGGTTATCTTTCCGGCGACTTTTTCCCTCGAAATTGCTGCCATCTTTGCAACCATTGTAATGGAGTAAACCCTAAAATTAAACCTGATTCGTGAATTTCATACGGGTTTCGAAGCGAAAGTTGAAACCTTTTGCTGCCAAGGAGGGAGGAGGAGGAGGAGGAGGAGGAGATTTGTCCCGGAGAGAAGGGGGCGGAGAGAAGCTGGAAACCTTTGCCAACCCGAACCGAAAACGGATCCAAAGCTTTGGGCTACCCGAGTTTGAACTTTTACTGCTCCGTCATTAAATATGGAGTATATACCAATTTAATTAAATACATAAAAGAAATTACAAAAAAAAATTAGTGTAGATTTTTGTTATTAATTTGTATAAAAATAAAAGTATTAAGAATATTTTTAAAATTATAACTTGAATATATATTTAAGGACGAAAGGGTAGTAGCTTATTGTATTCCACTCTCAACTTAAGTATTTCTTAGTCTTTAAAAAAAACAATAGACCATTTATTTATTTATTTTTTGAAGAACAAGAATAATTTTATTAAGTATAACGACAAGGTACATCGAGATGGCGTTCCACAAACATTGGACGCTCATACCAAATAGTAGGGTTGGAATAAAGCCTAACAACCCTAAAGATACAATCTACCGCACTATTAGTGGTTGGTTTGATCAGTTGAAAAGAGTAAGAGACCATTTCATATTAAAAATTAATATATGATGAAATTTTATATAATTCAAAGTCATTTTTATTAAATTTAGTCTTTTTTTAACGATAAAAAATAAGAAGAAGGCAACCCTTAACAGTGTTAATATTATTTATTGTGGTTTTAAAGCTCAAAGCACCAATTTTTATGAGCTTTAATAATAGACTTGTTA
Source organism: Campanula takesimana (assembly GCA_026119855.1). Lineage (NCBI taxonomy): Eukaryota > Viridiplantae > Streptophyta > Magnoliopsida > Asterales > Campanulaceae > Campanula > Campanula takesimana. The sequence goes on along the minus strand of JAOWBW010000039.1, from coordinate 2,429,403 downwards.
AAAGTGTCAAGCTTAAATGTTAAAAATAATGTTAAATGGTGCTATTAATGCTTTTTATTAATATTAGCCTGTGATTTTAATAATTATTAAAAATGTTAGTTGTACTCATTTAATTTGGATTTTTGAGATAAATTAGCGAGCACTAGATTAAGAACAAATAACTAGCACTTTTTATGCGTGTTAAAATCTGAAAACACGACAAATTTTATACTCCCTCCGTCCCAGTTTAAAATTTTTAGTTTAATTATACGCGCTTATTAAGGAACAAAGGCAATTTGAGTAAAAAATAGTAGTATGTGGAGGATATAATTGTCCATTCATAAAACAAGTGGGTAAAAAGTATGGGTAAGTGATGGGTTTTTCGTAATATATGAACTTTATGAGGAAAATGATGTCTAAAACACTATTCATCATTTGTTATTACATGAATAAAGTAACTAAAAACCTTAAACTGAGACATACCAAAAAGGAAAGTAAGAACCGTAAACTGATAGAGTGAGTATTTGACAAAAATATATTTTTTTACAAAATTTTACAAAAAAAAAATATTTATTTCAAATCACTAAAAGCAACCATGTAACAATTACTCCCTCAGTCCCACTTTAAGAGTCAAAAAATGGGTGAGTTCAATAATTAAGGAAAATGTGATGTGGTGTGAGTGTTGATGGTTGGGTAGGAGAGAGAAAGTGGGGTAGAGAAGAGTTGGTGGATAATTGTTGTGAGTATGACATGTAAGACCCACTTTTCTTTTTAAGATTTTGACTCTTAAAATGGAACGTCCTTTTAGGAAATTTTTTGCTCTTAAAATGGAACGCCCTTTTAGGAAATTTTTTACTCTTAAAATGGGACGGATATAGTATTTAACTTAACGAAAACATACAAAAACGAAAAGAACAATTATAGATCCAAACATTTCTTAGTTTTTGTTGATAAGGTGGCGTAGGGAAAGAAAAAAATAAAGATGGAACTTCAATTAAACCTCATTCACAAATTCCCTCTCCACCATCCCAAACACCCCACCAACTCACCCTTCCCTCTCCCTCCCCCACGACTCGCCACCGTCAAACTCCACGCCGTCCCCGGCGGAGCCACCGCACAACAGCTCATACAGTCCGGCGTCGTCAAGGCCATACTCTCAAAAGATGCAGCCTCTGCAATCAAGAACGAAGGGTACATTTTGCTGGACATTAGGCCAGAGTGGGAGAGGGAGAAGGCACGTGTGAAAGGGTCACTGCACGTGCCACTCTTTGTTCAAGACATGGATAATGGACCCATTACACTTCTTAAGAAATGGGTTCATTTTGGGTACATTGGGGCTTGGACTGGTCAAGCTTTCACCATGATCAATTCTGGGTTTCTTGATCAAGTGGAGGAGGTTGTTCCTGATAAGGGTAGTAAAGTCATTGTTGCTTGTGGAGAAGGATTAAGGTTCACTAATTCCTTCCTAAATTTTAAGTTTGATATCTTTATTTTTATCTTGGTACACAAATTAAGAAAAGTTGATCAATTTGATTTTATATATATATATTTTTTGGAGGACATATTTCACCTTTTCTTTAGTTTGTCATATAGAAATGGTCTATTTCTAATAAAGCATGAAACTTTAGTACAGTTTGAAGAAGGTTACAACAAAAGAAACTACAAATTTGAAAATTGTACTTTCTAGGAAGAATTTACTTTAGTGTAGTAGTTTTGTATATTGATTTTCCATTGGTGTCCATGTTGTCTTGGTCCAATTAATTAAAATAGTTATTTATCAAGGGTAAAATAGTACTCCCTCCGCCCCAGTTTAAAGTTCTTACTTTCCTTTTTGGTATGTTCCGGTAAGGTTCTTACTTTCCTTTTTGGTATGTCCCGGTTTAAGGTTTTTAGTTACAAATTACAAACTAGACATTGCATTGGAAATATCCAAAAATGAATAATAGACTGTTTTTTGAAAGTGAAAGCACTACTCTCTGTTGAGTGTTCATTTTTCAGCAGTTTTTCTCCTAAATAAGTGCTGATTTTGAAGGAGTTTTTTTTTTTTTTTTTTTTTTTTTTATATATATATATAAAAAAACTAGTATCATTTTGTCCCTTGTATACTTGTAATGCTATAATAAGTTTATAAGGTTGGTTTCAAGGCTATTTATGAGTTCATGGCTTGTTAAGCAAACATGCAATCTACATATGACTTACAACTGTAGCTTGTTGTTATGTGTAGGTCGCTTATGGCCACTTCAAAACTGCATAAAGGAGGATATAAGAATCTGGGATGGTTAGTTGGAGGATTCAATCGATCGGTAGATGGTGATTTCTCAGAAGTCGAAGGGCCCGAGAAGTTGCAGTATGCCACCATCGGAGGGGCATCATACTACTTGCTTAAGTTACTCGTTTTATTTCAAGCCGTGGGGAAGAACAGCTAAGTCTTGATCCCAACAGAAACAAAGGTGACTTTTTGATTTTCTGATCACTCACCTACTTGAGCATATTCGATTTGTCACAGTTCAGTTTCAATTCTTTGAAATGTGTTGTCGCTTGTGAGAAATTTGCAAAGATGAAAATGACTTCTTTTTGCTTGTTTATATTTTACCAAGTTGTAGCAATTATGTGTTCCCCGTGAAGTGCTTTTCCCTGAAGTGTTTGTTCTTGTAGCTTACTTGTGCATAGGGTTTATTCCACTGCCCAACCCTGAGGTTTGGGCAAGTATCACTCCCCCCCTCCCCTCCCCAGGTTTGATTTCATCTCATTTCCCCCTTTTTGTCAAGTTTTATGCAAAATGACTTTTTTATTTCAAAATCTCCTCAATGTATAGCCAAATACTCCCTCCATCCCGTAATAAATGTTACTTCTTTTCCTTTTGGGCGTCCCATAACAAATGTTACTATCCCAAAATGGAAACTTGATAATACTTCTTTATTCAGTGGGACCCACTTGCCACACTCACAACAACAATCCACTTACAATTCCCTGCCCACTTTTTCTTACCTACTTCACTTTTCATACTCACAAGTCAGAACACCTACTCAACTATCAATATTATAGTTTCCTTATTTCCCAAGCATTGAATTTTGGTAACATTTGTTATGGGACGGAGGGAGTACTACATTAGTCACTGTGTAGATTTAGGGGTAAAATTATCATTTTGCTAAATAAAGTTCACAAAAGGGGTAAAGTGAGATGAAACAAAATTTCAGGGGGGGAGGGCAGTGATAGTTGTCCTAACATCAAGGGTGAGCAGATGAATTAACTACTCCTGCATAAATCATAGTTGCTGAAGGCTTAAATGAGCCAAACGAATCATAGATAAGTTTAATAGCAGATCATAGGAGTGAAATGATTTCAAAAATGCAACATTTATTGATGTTTTCTCAATGCGTATGAATCAAAATTCACATATAGACAGGACATAATAGCGTACAAGGTCAAAGGTGTAGAAACATCTCTCGATTTGGAAAACTCCTTTGTTTGAATGCATATAATATGCTAGAAGATCGAGATTATACAAATTCAAATCTCATTAGGAGCTTCACGGATTTGTATTTGTCACCCTTCTGGTCATGAAGAGGCACAGATCGAATTCCTGTTTTCAAATCCGAGACAGGAAGACAAGTTTGTCCTCCAAAATCATCCTTTTCCGACATGTCATACTCGTGAACTTCAATTCGGACCAAAGCTAACTCTGGTACAGTTAATGGGAATTCAAACTCCTCTTCCCATGTAGGTGTCCAGTTGTCTTCTATTGTCTTTGTTTTCTTCATAACTGTATCTGCTGCAACTCCCGCAATTCCAACCTGCATATTATTGACTTCATTGTCATAAACTAACTCTACGAGTCCAGTAAGTTGACTCGTGACCAATAGAATAGTTGATACTTCCTCCGTCCCGAAATAAATGTCATACTTTGACCATCTTGAACTTTGACCAATATTTTATTAAAAACTAAAGATATTCAAGAAACTGTAAAATCGATATTGATAGTATTTCTAATGGTCCATCAATATAGATGTTTAGGATTTCATAAAATTTGATCAAAAATCAATCAAGTTGACCAAGAAAGTCCAGTATCTTCCGTCCCGGTGTAATTTTGGTCCGTCCCACTTTAAGGTTTTTAGTTTGATTTGTTTCAAAATGGCAAAGTTTGAAGCGTTTTGGACATTCTTGTCCTCATAAAGTGCAAAGTCAAATGAAGAACCTTAAACCGGGATGGGAGAGTATTGTTTATGGTTGTACAAGCTAGTGTAAGAAATTTATTGCTTTTTACCCTAACGTAGAAGTCCGGTGGGGAATATATGTCAAAGTGTGTGCGATGGAAGTCCAAATGCCAACCGTCTCCCATGTACACTTTCACCTATAAGTTGTATTGGGAACATTAGAATCTCTTCAACAACGGGAAAACATGGGGTTTGAGCTTTGGAGAGAAAAAAAGACTAATTTTTTCGCACCTTTAGTGTCTTTTTAACTGGTAAACTCTTTTTAGGGTCGAAAACCTTGTCCTCAGGGCCAGTTTTCAGCAAGAAATCTGGTTTTTTCACATAACCACACCCTCCGTTAGCTCTGAACATTCCGTGCATCAACCAAAGAGGTCTGCCAATTCCCTGTGATGGAATTATAAAGACATGTTACCATTTTCTGTATTCAAAAAAAAGAAACACATAGGCATTAAAAAAAAAAATACAGAACACGTAGGTGATCTAATAGACTAAAACAACAACAAAGCCCGAGTCTCAAAATGATTTGAAGTCAGCTAACATGAAATCATCATATAGAATCGTCAATGAAAAGTGATGAGGAAAAATGTTTAAAAAATAGTTGTGAAAGCTAAGAAGAAATTTAAAAAGTAAATAGATGGGACAAGAATTGCGAAAAATAATATAAAAATAGGAAAAAAAAAAGTCGACTGAACCTTTGAGACTAGAAAACTTAGTTCTACCTGCATATTGAACCGCGACCATTTGAGCCCCATGAATCCACCCAATAAACGGGTTATAGTTTGATGAATCAACCCTTGTGCCCTTTGGGAACACCCTCAGCAAGTTACTTTGCGTAAACCTGTAAGAAACCACATCAAATATAATTACGAAACTATAATGCAGTATAAATCACATCAAAACTTCAAAGAACACATAAAATTCTTGCTGAACAAATTGTCAGAATACTAGAATGACCTGACAACATCTGTTCCATGATTAAGAATTGCTTTCTCGAGCCTTTGTTCCCTCAAACTGATCCGTCTAACAGCTGAAGGGTCCATATGTAGCCAGTCTTTGATTCCACCTTTCAGTTTTTTTGCTTGAATTGCTATCAAACGCTTGTACTCAGGTGCAGAATTCTTGGGGATCTCGTCTTTATAATCATCGTCCTCTTGAAACTCTCCTTCCTCGAGTTCATTCTGTTTCAGCACATTTCAACATGTTAGCTTTGCTTACTCAAGTAAAAGAATACTCCCTCCGTCCCATAAAAAAGGTTACATTTGGTCAAACCTACTTCAACTATAACTAACATTTTATGCTAAATTATTTATCTCCACAAAAAATATAAATAGTTATTAATAATGTTTCTATTGGTGATTTACTGACCTTTTTTTATTTTTTTTATGGAGATTAATAGTTAAGCGTAAAATGTTAGTCAAAGTTCAAGTAGGTTTGACCAAAAGCAACCCTTATTATGGGACGGAGGGAGTATTAATGATTGTACTGTACAACACTTTAACATGGGTTGTTTCAGAAACATTAGATTCTTGAAAGAATGCTTGAGTTTTTTACCTCATCAAATGTTTCGTGTTTTACTCGAGGTAATGAAACTTCCTTTCCCCATGGATCTTCGTCTGTTGAATCTTTTACCTTATCGAGCCACGATCTTTACCTTTCATGCTCTTACTTTCAAGATATTCCTTTGGTGGTTTTTGTTGAGATAATAATCTTTCTCTTCAATGACTCCGGGGAAGGGAACTCTGTCAAGGATTCAGACTCGGTGCAAAACAGTACGTCTTCGAATGTCTGAGTAACCATCTAGTAAACAAAAATGACCTCGAGTCAAGTCAGGGAGAGAGAGAGAGATGGGAGAGAATGGGTACGAAAAGTTTGGATTGAAGATTAGAGCTTACTGTTGCAACTTTGGCTTGAAGATCTGGAGTAAGATGATCTTCTAGGGTGAGGATCAATGGATATTCAGATGCCACAAAGGCATATTCTTTGATAGATTTCAAGCACTTCATCATTCCCACTGGAGCTGTTAGTGTCCTTGCATATGTAAATTTGAAGTCTCAAATTTAAGAAATTTAACAAATGAAGAATTATATGTATAAAAATCAAATTAAAATTCTCTATGATAGAAATGGGCAAAAATTATTACAAGAAGTGTTCTGATAATATTTTTGGGTTCAGAGTGAAGATGGTCAAACGGACGGCTGAGCCTGATCCGGACCGGCCCAAACAGGTGTTGGGCTTGGTCAGGTCTAGTCCACCATGTCTCTCGGGCTTAGCCCGGCCCTGTCCTTTTTCGGGCTTTGACTAAGGCCACGTTTTTTCACAGAAAATGACAAAATTGCCCCTACAAACATTCAGTAACAGCTATTTTCTAGGGGTATTTTGAGCTAAGAATGAAGATATATAGGCCTTACCCTCCATGGACAATATCGACGCCGTCCTTGGTAGAATTAGGCCACATATCGAGTTCAATCACCCGAACACCTCTTTGCAGGGCTTCAATAATAGGAACATCGCTGGAGTCGCTACTGATCTGGTTCCCGGTTAGATACGAATTATGACCCGTATATATGTAGTAATGAGCCAATGGGGCACTCATATCATGTTCCACCTGAATCAAACATAAATCAAATGAGACAGTCAGATAGAAACAGTTTGACTACATAACAGTCGGGGTAGGGACAGTCTCTGACTGCATAACAATCGGTCAGGGACAATCTGACTGCATAACTGTCGGGCAAGGACAGTCCAACAACCTAATAGTATGGCAGAGACAGTCTGACTATATAGTTAGCACAATCAAATGATGATCTGGAAAATGAACAAGTACATGTAAAATGTTGAATACGGGTGATTTTTTTTACCTTCCAATGAGGTGGGATGGGAGAGTTAACGTCACTAACGAGATAACGGAAGAAAGCATCAAGATCGAAAGCTTTACGATGAAAGATGGGCAGTTTAGGTAGATGTTTGAGGTCTTTGATAGTATCCTCCGCATCTTCTTTGGTGAAATTTTCATCTCCTTGTACATCTTTCATGAAATGTACTAAATGATCGGCTGTCATGATTCCGTTGTCGGAGTAATGGTCAAACGAGGCTTTGACCTCCGCCGGAGGTTCCGCCTCGCATGCCTTAAACTTTCGCCGGAAACAATAGCAGATGCTGTAAGAATGTTTTGAAGTTGTCATGTTGGTGTTGTGTGTGTGTAAAAGAGAGAGACAATGAGAGTTATATATTATAGTTGAGTGGGAGTGGGAATTTATACACTAGTGCCCACTGCCAAGTGCGAGATTGTTAATGAAAATGATGTCAATGGGTTGTTATTCACTTTTAATAATTTATTGAAATAATTATCTGGCCAACAAGAGTGATAATTAAGTAATCCCTACGTCTCTAAATGAATTGAATGCACAAATTTCAAATTAAGAGATACTCCCCTCCGTCCCAGGTTACTTGACATTTATTTTCATTTTGGTTCGTCCCAGTTCACTTGACACTTCCTAAAACACAGCCTACTTTTTATAATATTATATTCACTCTACCCCACCACTCATCTCTCATTTTCTTCATTTTTCACCACTCAATTTATCCAACCAACACTACTATTTACCCTCATTCTCTATCTCTTCATTTTCTACAACACATTTTCTTTATTTTATTCTTTTTCCTTAGTTATTGTGCCCACCTCTTGGGTGTCAAGTGAGGTGGGACGGAGGGAGTATTTGACATCTGAAAATCTTACTTTTTATACAATTTAGTGGCAAAGATTCATATATATATATATATATATATATATATATATATATATATTATATATATATATATATATTATATTCATGTAATTTTCTTCCAAACATTTAGTTTTGTAAGTATAAAGAGATTAGTGAAAAAAAATTGGTAAAAAAACATTTAGGGGCAAAGTTTTTTTTTTTCAAAAAAAGACATTCATTTAAAGAAAAAAAATCTTGAAATGGACATTGATCAAGGGACAGAGCCACAGAGGGAGTACGTGTTTCTATGTTATGTATCTTGATTTGTGATCTTAAAATTATGTATCCATTTGTGTATTTGCGTGGAGATGAGATCGCGTGTATCACTTTTGTATACTACGGACAAACTAATGGTTATGCATTAGTCATAACGTCACGATGATGTCAGTTCTAATAATTTATAAGTGACTTTTATAAGTGATGTCTCATTTGTGTGACTTTAGTTGAGTTAAGCTCTTTATCACCTAATCACTACAAAATAAAATAGAAGTATAAGAAAACTAAATAGGGCGAATTGCATTTTGGGCCCCAAAGTTTGGGGGTGTTCCTGTGGCAGACCCCAATGAATCACTATTTACATTTTAGCCCCAAAGTTGTCATTATGTTAGCATTTTAAGTCTTTTAACCAATTTTGTTAGAAAATTTCGTTAAATAAACATGTGCAAGCACATGTCGGTTAACGGAGGATGTTTTTGAACAATAATTCATTCCTCGTTATTTTAGAGGAAATTGAATGAAAATGAATAGTAAAAATGGAAAACTTTTCATTATTGGCGTTAAATGAAATTTCGAAAGTAATAAATTGAAAATATAATTTATTTAAAAATATTAAATGTCTATAAATAATTATAAAATTCATTTTAAAACCAAGGCATTCAATGGTTTTTCAAGTATAATTTTTTATTTTGACTATTTCAATTAAATATATTTGAAAGAAAAATATATTATATTACTTTTACTCTAAAATAAATACTAAAAGTAATAAAATAAAACCACTGCAAATAAAGAATTTGGATTTTAATATTTTTTTTGAACCCCATTCTTCTTCTTTATCTTCTCCGTCTCCAACCACCACCCTGGCCACCAAGCGCCTCCCTCAATATTTTCCTTCAAATTAAAAACTATTAATTGTGGTTCAAATTTTTTTTTTATGGCTTTTCAATTGAAATAGTTTAAATATAAAATATTTGAGAAAATATTAAATGCCTTGGTTTCAAATAAATTTTATAATTATTTATCAACAATTTAGTATTTTTAAATAAATTTTATATTCTATTGTTTTGATTATTTCCGAAAATTTTTAACGCCTTTAAATGGAATATTTTCCATTTGCACTATTATTTCATTCAATTTGCTTTAAAATAATAATGAATGAATTATTGTTCAAAAACATCCTCCGTTATGTGAAATGTGGCTCGCACGTGATTATTTAACGAAAATTCTAACAAAATTGGTTAAAAGACTTAAAATGCTAACAGAATGACAACTTTGGGCCTAAAATGTAAATAGTAATTCATTGGGGTCTGCCATAGTAACACCCCTAAACTTTGGGGTCCAAAATATAAATATAGCAACTTCTAACTGTGCCAAAATAGTTCTAAAAGATGTAAATATTTAATGCATTTCGTTGTTAAAATATAATGTGCCACCTAACCTTTAAGCCCCTCTCTCTCTCTCTCTTTTTTTTTTTTTTTTTTAAGTTTTACGTTTCACTAATTTTTAGAGCATACCAATTGGGGCTCCACCACTAACTTAGCAAAACGTGTAAAGTTTTACATTGAAACCATATTAAATACTTGCGTGTAATTAAAAAGAATATCCTTTTACCTCACCCATTTGATGGAATGAAAAGTACTAATTACTTTTAATATAATATAGACAAAAACTTATGTGAGAACAAGGGGATCCGTCTCATGGTAGAGACGGGTCATTTTTTACCCATGACCCGGCCCATTGAACAAGCTCCATGACCCAGGGGGCGACCCCTCTCATAGGTCCAACATTTTTTTATTTTTTTTTTTAGTTTGTCAAAAGTAATAGTTACTATAACTTAATGTAGTGACTGTATTCATATAAAGTAACATTGTTCATAAGTAAAAGTAATACATATATACAGAAAAGTAACAGTGTTTTTTTCTCTGTTTCCTTCGTTTGCCAAAAGTAATACTTATTACAACTAAAATGTAACGAACGTGTTATTTATATGTAACAGTGTTTATAAATAATTGTAACACATATGTATAGAAAAGTAATAGTATATCTATATGTTTTCAAATAATAAGTTACAATAGGTTCAATTTATCATGATACATGTAAAAGTATTACATTATCTATAAAATTTGTTACAATTTCATCTACTAAAGTGTTACATTTACTTGTACAAATAATTACATTCATGTATATAAGTTGTTATTTTTTAAATGTTACTTTCTTTTAAAAAATAAAATCAAAATACACAATATTTTATATTTTTGCAAAAGCACTATTACATTTCAGTATAAATAATAATTACATTTAGATATTGTTTGGGTACACGTAATTATAGTTAGTATTACATTTTTTAAAAATGGGTAAAACGAGCTTTTGTTTTTGTAAAACAGGTGTTACGTTTACTTATGAACAATGTTACTTATATGTATACAGTCATTACATTAAGTTACGGTACTATTACTTTTGGTAAACGACGGAAAAGCCGAAAAAAAAGGGGGGGGGGGGGCAATGGGCAGGTTATGCTCTATGGGTCATGGATCGGGGGTTAAAAAAACATGTCTCATAAAAGAGACGGGTCATAGTATTCTCATAGGAGACTAGCTCTTTAATATAACATTATAAAGCCCAATCATATTGGGAATAAAATACAACTATTGTATATTAAACTCATTTTCGTAGTAAACAAGAGATACAATTCCCTTTTATTTGCATACAGTTACAAACTTCATTAGTAACTGTATGCAAATAAAAAAATGTAATAAATAGAAGTATAAAAATACATATTTATTATAAAATAAAAACAAAATGATACAATAAAAAACAGAAAATTTTAATATTCCAAATAGGATACTTATTTATTATAAAAGAAAACAAAAAATATACTTATTATAAAAGACAGTAATTAGCAGAAGTATAAATCATCACTGAGATGTAAATCTCCTAATTTATTTTGTATTAAATTATCATTCCTACTTTACAATAAAAAGTTACACCTCATTGATGCGAATATTGGCCATCAGAATATTTTAAACAATAGTTAAAACCTAAACATTGTAATCAGATCGATATGATTATCAAAGTGACACGTACCTCTTTAATTTTGTTTTACTTAGATTGTAAATGAAAATGATTTGTCAATCTTTATAATTAAGTATTTACAAGATAATTAAGTCGACTATGTATTTTATTACTTCTAACATGCAAGTAAACCAGTTTTGCTTAAATATCGGGAAAATATTGATTAATTATTCAGAAGTAAGCCAAAAATAATAATATTTTGAGTATTATAAATTTTTCATTACTTCAGAGACGAGTGAGCCTGTGCACTCTTTGACAAGTGGCACAAGGTTTATTAAACCTTCTTGTCAAAAATATAAAATACTCCCTCCTTCGCAAACTTATCGCTACGAAATGTATGTGAATGTACGAAAATTAAAAAATATGTCGGAAAAATAAATATTGTGAGGGGGATAAGAAAAAAATAAGTTAGTGGATAGTTTTTGTGAGTGGGTAGGGAAGAGAAAATTGAACATTTTAAGTAAGTAGTACTCTCTCCGTCTCAGGGTATATGTCCACTCTCTCATTTGCACGGAGATTAAGAAATGGTTAAAGTGATGTAAGTGTTGTGAGCATAACAGTAAAATATGAGAGAAAATGAGTGTGAGAGAATAGTAAGTTGCTTGGTGTTGTAAGTATTAAAGTAAATAGGAGAGAGAATGAGTGAGAGGAATAGTGAAGATTCTTTGTTATTTATCTTGATTGTATTGCTTCAAAAAATTTGAATATTGAATCATCATCACAAAATTTAAACAATTGTCATTAACTGTATTTTTGGTGCATCGAATTCAAGTTTAGAATTTCTTAAAAATATTTATTTTTCATTAAAGTTTAATTAATCTGACCAAACGCTCAATTTCTCAAAAAATAAAATAAAATGGAGGTGGTCTCTTGTGAGAACACCTAGATCCGTCTCATAGAAGAGACGGGTCGACCCATGACCCACGGGGGCATAACCACCCATTGGCCAATTTTTTTATTTTTTTTTATTTTTTGCTTTTTTTTGAGTTTTTTTTTTTTCCCCGGATTTTCCGTCGTTTACCAAAAGTAATAGTTACCATAACTTAATGTAATGACTGTATACATATAAAGTAACATTGTTCATAAGTAAACGTAACACCTGTTTTACAAAAACAAAAGCTCGTTTTACCCATTTTTTTCAAATGTAATACTAAATATAATTACGTGTAACACAAACAATATCTAAATGTAATTATCATTTATACTGAAATGTAATAGTGCTTTTGCAAAAATGTAAAATATTGTGTATTTTGATTAAATTTTTTGAAAGAAAGTAACATTTGAAAAGTAACAACTCATATACATGAATGTAATTGTTTGTACAAGTAAATGTAACACTTTAATAAAAGAAATTATAACATATTTTTATAGATAATGTAATACTTTTACATGTAATATTAATCAAGTGTTTTTAGTTCTAAAAATATAAATGGTTGAATTATACTTTTTCTATACATATGTGTTACAATTATGTATAAACACTGTTACATATAAGTAACACGTTCGTTACATTTTAGTTGTAATAAGTATTGCTTTTGGCAAACGAAGAAAACATAAAAAAAAAATGTTACTTTTCTGTATATATGTATTACTTTTATATATACAAACTGTTACATATAAGTAACACGTTTGTTACATTTAGTTATAACAACTATTACTTTTGACAAAAGTTTTTGTCAATAAAATGACTCTTTTTCTTTTTAATTTTTTTTGGATGAATGAAGTATTTTCTTTAATCAAACTAATAAAATTGAGAACATTTTTGTTTAGCTTTGACAAGTGGCACGAGGTTTATTACACCTCCTATCACAAATTACAAAATAACTTCCCTTAAATTATTTATTTATCTTGATTGTATTATGGCAAAAAAAAAATGAATATTGAATCATCATCACAAAATTTAAACAATTGTCATTAACTGTACTTTTGGTGCATCGAATTCAAGTTTATAATTTCTTAAAAATAATTATTTTTATTAAAGTTTAATTAACCTGACCAAACGCTCAATTTCTCAAAAAATCTATTAAAATGAGACTCTCTTTCTTTTAATTTTTTTTTTTGAATGAATGAAGTATTTATTTAATCAAACTAATAAAACTAAGAACATTTTTGTTTAGCGTCGTTGTAGAGGAGGGAGTATATTAAGTTACGTTTTTTCTTAGTCCACTCTAAAATAGGGGAAATAATAAAGTTACAAAAGATGGCTATAAAATGTGGCTTACAAAATGAGGTATCATAATTGTATTGGTGTTTTTAATTAGAGTGTGCCGGGTCCACTATCGATGTAGCCAATGAAATATCGCCACCACATCTTGTATCCTTCATTTTGTAGCCATCTTTTGTAAGCGTATCATTGCCCCTAAAATAGTTTAACGTATTTTTCCTCTGCCCAGCTGAAAGTATCAATTTTGTGAATGATTTTTTGAAACTTTTACATTATAAAATTTTGTACCTTTAAAAAAAAATAATAATCAATGTTCATTATTAAGGAACAATTTATGATCCCTGAATGCCATACTCATATTCAGAATAAGTTTGAGGAGGGAGATGAAGGCAGAAGCATATACCTGATGAATCCATCTTGATGTTGTAGGGAGAAAAGGAAGAAGAAGAAGAAGAAGAATTAAGGGGATTAAGATCTTCTAAATGATTGTGCCTTTTCTTCTTGACTTCTTTAACATTTAATGAAGAATTATTGAGAGAGTAATAATGAATGATGTAGTGATTTCTAGGGCTGATGGAGAGCCCTTTATATATGAAACCAATAGGCACCTCATTTAGAGACTACACCCTTTCAACCTAAGTGATGTTAAATTACCACTTGCCCATAAAAAATAGGTAATATTACATCCAGGAATTCTACACATTATTTTAATTCACTACATTTTATATTAACATTATAGGTATGATTTCATTATGAAATTACTAGATGACTTGTGTTGCAAGCCATGTTCTAACACATTATACTTTTGTAAAATTAAATTTTGAATGTGAATAGAAAAAATATTTATGACTTTTTTCTATTAAAAATTAATATTTTCGAAATGAATCTTATCAAAATATTGAATGAGTGCAATACAGCAATGTTTTTTAAAATATTTGTATAGTACAACCTAGCCAAAATGGTTCTACAGATTTCATATATATTTAAAAAAATAAAAAATCATTAGATGTAAAATAATTCAAGGGAGGGGCTATTACCACTAGACATTATACTAATCCACTACATGTACTAAAATTTAGGTTAATTGATGAATATGTTGCCTCATTTACCCTTTAATAACATTTAAAATAAGTTAAATATATTTTATTTTTTTTTAAATACAAAAAAGGAAAAACTGCAAATATAGTACCTGAACTATTGGGGTTATTTTGGATTTGGTACCTGGATTCTCATTTTTTGCATCTGTCATACCCAATCTCTATTTTTTACTGTATCCCTCCTACCTACAACTAACGACATCCACTTTTTTCCGTTAAGTTAGTCATGTGCCATTCATGTGATCAATTTTGCAGGGGTAAAATAGGAAGACAAATCTGGGTTTATCCTTTGAAGGTGAAAAAACCCAGGAAGTATTCATCTTCATCCTCATTTCATCTCTTTTCTTGAGTGCTTCTCAATTTCAGAAAAAAACAACAGTGGTGAACAACAAAATCCAACCTAAATCAAACCCAAAGATCGAGCCGAACTGAAATCCAAACTGAAATCACCTTAGCCAAAAAGGAATTGAGTCTCAGGCAAAATTCAACCCGAAATCGAAAAACAGATCTACACCAGATCTACACCATCTCCGACGAAGTCCAGTGCAAAAGATGCAAAACGAAATTCAAAATCAACAGTGGTGAACAACAAAATCCAACCTCAATTCTGGCTACCACTCCGTCCAGATCTAGCGATCGTGTTCTCCGGCGAATCCAGATCTGGCGATCGTGTTCTCCGGCGCTATTTTCTTGCTGACAATACTTACAAGTTGGGTGAATTCAGATCTGGCTCCGACGAGGTCGACGTGAAGAGCTCCCTGCGGTGGAGATTGAGGCGGCGGCGGCTGGGAGAAAAATGGGAGTTCGGGCGGCGGCGGTGGTTGTGAACGAGCTCGGGTGTGGCGTGGGGAGGGGAGGGAGAGGGAGAGTTTCAATCATCTTGATCCTGCAACCCATTGAAGTTGATGATGTTGTTTCTTGGAATCTGAACACCATTGTTGATGAAGAAGATGAAGTTGGGGAGGGGTATAGGGTTAATTTCCTATTTTACCCTTTAAAACCACATGATGACTTAACTGAGAAAAATGGATGTCGTTAGTGGTAGGTATGACAGATGCAACAAAATGTGAGTTCAGGTATGACGGATGCAAAAAATGACAGTCTAGGTACTTAATCCAAAATAATCCCAATAGTTCAGGTACTATATTTGCAGTTTTGCCTACAAAAAAATATATATTTTTTTATTTAGTTTCTTCAAATGAAAAATAAAATAGTATTTCATATATTTTTAACATTCGATAGAAAGTAAGAATCTATCAAAGTATATACAGGTCTTTGCAATTTATAATTATTAATTTGATGTCATTAACTTATGTCACTACCCTCTTTGTCATTTTCCCATTTATATGTATATTCTTTAGTGACAAAAAACAAAAGCCTCTCATAATATTTTTATTTTCAAACTTTCTTCAAACAATTTTTTTAAGCATGATTGAACATAATTTGTTTGTTAATAAGAAGAAAAGCATAAAAATAATAATAAAATATATACATATTTTTAAAGTGAATTTTTGTAATAAATTTGAGTCACAGTTTAATATACAATTGGATGTAATACTGTAGTGAATAAGATAATAAATTACTACAGTAGAAACTATTTAAATTAATACTCGATAATTTAATAAAATCTCTAAAATAATAAATTTGTCTGGTCCCGACTTGGGCTAGTTGAAAAAATTACAAAAATTGATAAAATAATAAGATAATAAATTTTTGGGAGACACTTTTATAATTTTAGGTCCCATGTCCCATGAAAATTATAAATTAATAATTCTCATAAATGAAAAATTAAATATTATAATTTAGTGAAAATATGCAACACCTTTTAGATGAAAATCTATTTTGTAAGATATAGTTGAGTATTTAAAAAAAATTCATGCTGTTTATATATCAAATTTGTTTCAATATACATTGAATGTAGCAATTCTTATTGTCATGAATTCAATGTTATCATCAACTTCCCATGCTTTTCAACTTATTATGTACAATGAATTTAGTTTATACGAAAATCTGAAATTCGTCGAATCAGCTAAAAACTCTTTAAATTAATAACTATTAATTTATCGATAAATTAATAACTTATAAATTAATACATTTCACTGGTCCCGACATTATTAATTTATAGAGTTTTTACTGTAATTAGTGAATTTAGAAAAAACAATATTTTAAATGTAAGATGAGTATATGGAAATTTTGTTAAATGTTTCTAAGTTCACTACATGTAGTGGAATGAATTAAACAAAATTATTTTCCAAATAATAATGAAATTAAATTTTAATATGCTGGATATCAAACAATATTTACATGTATTTATTACTATTAAACTAAATGGTGAATTCATTAATAAATGCATCTTTTTTATAATAGATTTATGATACTTAATAATATTTTGGCTAAACTCCTTAATGTTTATAAATATTTTTTAAATATCACGCAAAATATTGTTTGTGTATAAAAGATAACGAAAGGTAATCAATGGTTTATGATTTGGTTATTTTAATATGAACAAAGAAAATATAAAAAAATATATATATAAACATAAAATGAATCACTAAATTACCAAATATATATATATATATATATATATGTGTGTGTTACTCCTCAAATCATGGAAGGATGTAAATGTCTATTTATAAAATTTATAGTGAATGAGTAATTTTTGTAGTGGAATTAGTCCCTCCCATAATTCAATTACACATGTACTTAAATATTTATGCAATGTACATCTCACTATCATAAATATAAGGGCATACTCCCACCGCCCCATAACAATTGGCACACTTTGACTTTTTTTTGGTCAATTAGGTCAATCTTTGACCATAATTTTATGAATATCTAGATATCTCTAGACAATTCTAAAAATTGTTAATGATAGTATTTCTAATAGTGAAACAATAACAATTTTTAGAATTTCATAGAAATATTTAGATATTCATAAAATGATGGTCAAAGATTGACTCAGTTGACCAAAAAAATCAAACTGTGCCCATTGTTATGGGATGGAGGGAGTACTCGGTAAACAAAGGTAAAGATTTGTATATAATGGTGAAACTACAAATATTTGGGACAAGCATCAACTCTTTAACTAGGCTGAGGGAATACAAAATACAAAGATTTAACTTATTTTAAATATTACTTTTAAATGATTGTCCATTTTATTTTGAAAAGCAAAAAAAAATGACAAAAACTTTTTTTTTATATACAAAAATAACAAGCACCTTTGTTGGCAGAATGAATTAATACAAGCTTATCTCTCAGGATGAGAAATGTAAATGCAAAATCAAAATTAGTCCCACTTATTTCATTTTTTATTTTTTTAACAAGTCACTTATTTCAATCTTATCTAAAGCAATGTTCTAAAAAGCGTTTGGCGATCGCTAAGCGCCGCAGCAGGGTCTAGCGACTAGGCGGGGTCTAAACGGGACTTAGGCGGGGCCGAGAATTCAGAAATAGTTATAATATCTTAGGCGGGACTTAGGCGTTTCATGAACGCTTAACGTCTATGCGGGGCCTAGACGGACGTCTTTTATAATACTGATCTAAAGTGGTTACTACACAATAGCTAATCCCAATAAATGCAACTCTATCCATGGAATCATGAGTTTAATTTTCTTTAAACCACCCTCCACTATTACTATCTCTCTAAAATGTGTGCATAAAAGAAAACTGATATTCAACCCAAAAGTTCAAGTTTCCAACTCCAAACCCATGACAAAACTTCCAAATCCCTACTCACTTCAACATTTGTTGGGTACTTGGGTTGGCATGATATGACAGTCTGAATCTGGCCCATTAATTTTGAGCTGAATGAAAGAGATTATGTTAATTTTAAGCCGAATGATAGAAATTTAATGAGGGTCATTTTAAAAATTTTCACTTCACCCTCACATTTTATTCGCAAAAAATTACATTCAAACATAGGAGTATTATTTTATTCGATTACACTGCAATCACTGTCATGCTCACTCAATCCCAACTTTAAAGTCACCATCTCCTCAAATTCTTGATATATATACTACTTCTGTTCCTCTTTAATCTACAATTATTGTTGTTTTGGTTGTCTTACTTTAATTTACAAAGTTTCAAAATGGAAATGTTTTAATACTTCTAAAATAGTGGGACCCGCTTGTCATAATCACAACAACTATCCACGAACCCGGAACCGCTCCACCGAGTTAGCTACACCTCTCCACCCAACGGCTCCGATCAAGGCCACATACACACATTTATCATCTGTGCGGCTTGGATGATTTCAATTTTTTGTGGGTCCCACCGAGCTCAGCTACATCTCAGCCGTTGGGTGTAGCTAAAATGAGGTGGGTGTAGCTAAAATGAGGTGGCTTCAATCTCCACCATTGGGTGGAGCGGTTCGAAATCCACTATCTACTTACTATTCTCCACCACACTTTCTCTCCCACTCAACTATCTACACCCACAACACATCACATTTTCAATCATTTTCTTAATTCTTGTGCCACGACTCATTTTTGTAAATTAAAGAGGAACGGAAGGAGGAAGGCACAATAAATGTACATGAGAGTTTTCATATACTGAACATGTCTGCACTCAACTTGAACCATCCAAATGATTCAACAATGGCAAAAAAACAGAAGAACACAAACAAAGTACCATCCAAAAACAACCGTTTCTTTTTCCATTACATAAACCACATAACCATACTACTACAACATTAAGAAAGAAAAAAAAAGTTAATAAATAAACTTCCACCATACTAACCCCTATAGTTTCAAACCCTAACAACATATTTTCCAACAAGGGAGAGCTAAAAGCTTCAATCTTTATAGCTTAGCTCAATCCACATTCATTCATCTTCTTCTTCTTCTACTCAGACCGAGCAGCATACCTCTCCACATTCTTGTCAAGGTTCAACCCCACCATAGCCTCACCCAAGTTACAACTCACGTCCGCCAATATCTGAGGGTCGCTATAATGAGTCACTGCCTGAACGATAGCGCGGGCCCTACGCGCAGGATCACCGCTCTTGAAAACACCGGACCCCACAAAAACTCCGTCACAACCCAACTGCATCATTAAAGCTGCGTCAGCAGGGGTGGCTACACCACCAGCTGCAAATTGGACCACGGGAAGCCTGCCTAGCTGCTTGGTTTGCATCACTAGATCGTACGGTGCAGCTATCTTCTTGGCAAAAGCGAAGACTTCATCGTCGTCCATGTTGGCGAGAACCCTAATGTCGCCCATGACGGAACGGACGTGACGGACAGCCTCGATCACATTGCCTGCATGATAAAAAAAATAAAAATAACATATGATAAAGCATAATTGAATATTGTTTCCCGTGTTAAACATCACATACCACAACAACAAGATTGTGAAAATGAGATACCAATAAGCATATAAGATCATCCATTTCGGCATAATTTCCTCTTATGGCTTAATGTTGAATTAAGCTCAATCTTTAATCCTTCACTATGCTGCTAAGAGCATGTTTGTTTGAGCTGGATAAGGCTTCTGACTCACATAACGGTGTTTTTTTTTTTTTTTTTTTTTTTTTTTTTCCGATGTCCATGCAAGAAGGAAGCGAGTAGAGAGATCGAACCCTAGCAAAATAACAGTAATTGACAAAAAAAAAAAAAAAAAAAAAGAGAGAGAGAGAAATCAATTTGTGCTATTGCCTAATGAAATTATTAATTATACCTCGTGCTTAATGAATCGTACCATCTTATAACTTGCAAAACGTTAGAACCAAACAGGGGACGAAATTGAAAACTTTACCAAAACAATCCCTAAATAAAAAAAAATATACCTGTCCCAGCCTCTCCCTTGGTACGAATCATCGCCGCACCCTCACGAATTCGCCGAGAGCCTCCCCCAAATTCCGGCAGCCGCAAACGAACGGAATTCTGAAATTATGCTTGTTGATATGGTTCTCGTCATCAGCCAAGGTCAAGACCTCGCTCTCATCGACGTAATCAACGCCAATGGCTTCCAGAATTTGAGCCTCAACGAAGTGGCCAATTCGAGCCTTAGCCATGACAGGGATGGTAACTGCCTGCTTAATTTCCTTAATCAGCTGCGGGTCGCTCATGCGAGCCACGCCGCCCTGCGCCCTGATATCGGCCGGGACTCGCTCGAGCGCCATGACGGCGCATGCGCCGGCTTCCTCAGCGATTCGAGCTTGTTCGGCGTTAACGACGTCCATTATAACGCCGCCTCGGAGCATTTGAGCCAGGCCGACCTTGACGGAGAAGGTCGATTTCTTACTCTCGGTGATTGCGCCATTCCCGTACACCGCGACAACTCCGGTTCCGGCCATTACTGTGTGTTTAGTGTGAGAGAGAGAGAGAGAGAGAGAGAGAGAAGGATGAAGAGATTGGGAAAGGAAAGGGGGTGTGGAGGGGAGAGAGTTGAAGGCGAATGGGGCGGTTTTGAATTGAGAAAAATGTGGAGAGATTTTACAAAGAGCTACCCTGATCTTTAGAAGATTGACAAATGAACCCCCACAAGTGATTAGAGAATGAATTTGGGGTGAGTATTTATAGGGGAAATTGGGTACTTGCATGACTCCTAAGTGTCAATTTGTGGTGAAAGTGGTTCATGCAAGTTAACACATGTGTAATAGGGTGTCAAAAAATGAGAAGAGAGTGCCAAAACATGTGAGGAGGGTGTCATTTTTTTGGATTACTTATAGAACATTTATGATATGTAACTGATTTTTAGTAGAGTGTCACTGATGTATCTGTTAAACGATATCTCATTCATAACTATTGGTTTTCTTTTGGGCTGATATAACGGACTTAAAGGCCCATTTGAAGTAGGGAAAAAGAGAACCGTTTGAATAATTTTGAGAAATTTTATGTGCTGAGTTCGCTTAAAGAAGAAATATCAAACTCATATCATAGTATTTATTACAAGATATATTGGATCCTGAACATGAAGATGTATTTTTGTGTTATGACAATTTTTCGGTAATCATTTCTTAGATTGCAATATGCCATAGATCTTTTCCTGAAATTGTTTAACATGAAAGACGACAAATGTGTTTTATCTTTAGTAATCTCATCACGGAAATTGTATGTATTCGTGTCAGTATTGTCGTATTATGTTCAAAGCCACGTGATCTTTGTTAGTAATTATCGAATTCAAAATGTGAAAATACACATTTTGTGTGACGACAAACTAAATAATTATGTTCAAATGGATATTTATATGAATTAATTGCAATGGAAATAAATCCCAGCTTTTAAACTTTTAATATTGAAGTCGACAACATCTATTCAATCAAAGTAATATATCTATCAACTTGGATGCATTTGTGTGACTGTTGTCGCATTGTCCAAACTCCCATTTGATCCTCTCTTTTGTAGCGGTTACTCGATTTTGAATCTAAAATGCATGATTTGTGTGACGACAAATAAAATGATTGTGTCCACAAAACTGGATTATGAACCATATATCCTCTTACAAGTCATTAGTTGAAATGCGACAAATTAGTGTTTTATGCTCAATATTCTCACAACTTACACGTATTCGTATGACTATCATTGAAATAGTCTGAACCCTACAATACTCAATTTTTACTTTTTAACAATTTTCATACTAGTAGGGAGTCAGAAATTTGTCTTGGTACAAATGGGGGCAATTTGTAATTTTGTAATAAAAAGCAAACTTTAAAAAAAAATTGTTAAAACAATATATTGAAAAAACAAATTAAGGGAGCACCTGCCCCCATTACATAAGGGATGGCTCCGCCCCTATTGCATCATTATAGTCAGTTTCAAACTTCATTATTTATAAAAACCCTTCTCTCCACGTGTATTAGCTATAAAAAGGGAGAAAAAAAAAACATACATCAATCATAAAGATCGAATGTGTTAGTGTAGAAAATGGTGCTACCACTAGTGCTGCCAACAGTGTTACCCCAAACGAGATTTGTAATAGTTTCATCATTTATTCACAAAATTATTGGATATTAATGTTGAATATTTTCTGCAATATTAATGTGAATTGTAGGTCCAAAGAATTATTAAAGGTTGATCAAAATGATGAAGCTACAAATAAGGGGTTAGTTGAAGGAAAAATTATGCATAAATGAAGATTTATGCGTAACTTTTGAAGAAGAGGAAAACGTGGACTTGAACTTGTTCAAAGGCTGAATTTGTTCAAAGAGAGTACAAGTTCTTCACAGCTCGAAGGTACAAGAAGGAAAAGCAAGGACTTGGGCACCAAAAATTTGTTCCTACATTTATGGACATGTAGAGAAATTATTCCCCAAGACTCGGCATCCACTCCTCCACTCACACCACGTTTTGGAGGCCAATATAAAGGCTTGATGGGATCATTCTAAATATACAAGAGAGAAATATTAAACACACATAGCCATAGACCAAGTGCTAGTGATGTTATAACACTCATTCCAACATCACAATCTAGTTTCTTGAAGAAACTATTTGTTGAAGGCTAAATTCAGTAAATTGGTCTAGCCTTTTGATTGTGATGTGAGTGTTGTTTCTTTATTGATGGTTCTTGTATCTAGCACATTTTGTACTCTTATTTTCTTTAGAGGATAGGAGCTGTTTAGACTTTTGTACTTAAGAGAAATACTTCTAGTGAAAGTCTTTTTTTGCCATGAGGCTACCACAAGTTATATATTTATATAACTTGTGAAAATATATCTCTCTGTGTCAAATTTCCGCTGCAAACTCGTTTTGAAAATTGTTTTAATTCGGGTGTGTAAAGTGTTACCGGAAGTATTATCGTTGCACTGCCAACACTTTTATAACACTTTCTCTAAAACCAAGGCCATTGACATTTTCAGAATGCATTTCTAAAAGAGAAGGAAAGACATCATACTAATATATGTACACGTGAATTCAACCTGAATAAGAATATACATGTGCTTAACGCAAAATGATTGATGGACACACTAAATATAACTTTTTACAGTGATCACACCATTTATAAGAACCCTATTAGACATGTGCACTATTAGGTGTACTCCCTCCGTTTCATGTCACTTGAGACTTATTTCATTTTTCGTTTGTTCCACATGACTTGAGACTGCCCAAAATAGCAAAGAATCTTTACTATTTTTTTCACTCATTCTCTTTCCTACTTTACTTTTACACTCACAACACCAAACAACTTATTATTCCTCACACTCATTCTCTCTCCTATTTAATTTTTCATACTCACAAACACCTCCTCCCACTATTTCTCTCTCTTACTTTTCCTTAATTTGTGTGCCAAAATTTTTGATCTCAAGTCACATGAAACGGAGGGAGTATTCGTCGAAAGATATAGTGCATATACCTAATAATTTTACATTCAATTCAATTTTGAGAGAGCAAGAGAAAAGAAAATTTCATTTTAATTGTATACCTGCGAATTCAACACGAGTAAGGATACAAACATGCTTAACTTGACAAGATTGACGGACACACTCAGTGGCTTGTTATAGCCTCTAAGGGCATCTCCAATGGTAGGTATCAAAACCAAATTTTGGTACCTACCAAAGAAGTTAAGATCTCCAACAACAAAAATCAAAGGTATCATTTTTTGAGAAAGAGTTAAGTAAGGTACCAAATTTGGTACCAAGCTTAACTCTTCTTTATCATGCGCATGGAGTGAGTTTGTGGCTAAAAATTATCCGGACATTATTCCCCAAAGTCATGGTGCATTTTTATTTATTTTTGTCTTTTTGTTCTTATACTTGAAAATCTTGACTTTGGTTTGTTTTGTTATTTTTTTTCTTTATTTTTAAATTTGAGCAATCAGTGACTTTTACTTTTCTTTGATTTTTTTTCTTTTCCTCAACATGTAGAGACGAAATCACCTGTATCACACTTGTGTACCATTTGGTGTACCACTAGTGATCTAACGATTATGAGTTAATTAAGTTGTCATTAAGATTTTATCATCAATGATAATAGCCGTCGGATCACCAGTGGTACACAAAGTGGTACATAGAAGTGGTACAAGTGATCTCGCCTCCAATATTGACAAAAAGAGGGCTGCGTGGGGGCGTAAGAATTCCAATGGAAGTTCGCAGGTTGCCAGAAAACAGCACAGTTTCCCAATGTAGGCAATTGTAAAACGTCACTTGCAGTGCACACCAACACCAAAAAGAAAAATTCGATTTTTCTTTCTGAGTGGTTATATACTATTTCTTTCATCCCAAAACATCTTCCACAAAAAATAATGCATTTGAATTAAAGAATGAATATATATATATTAAAATATACTCCATCCGTCCCACTCGAATTAGGATTTTTGGGTTGGGTATAGGGATTAAGGAAAAAGTGTTAGTGTAGTAGGTGTTGTGAGTATGAAAAATGAAGTAGGAGAGAGAAAGTGAGGTAGAGAATAATGAGTGGAAAATTGTTGTGAGTGTGAATGTGGGTCCTATTAAATAAAACACTTCCATTTTTGGCTTGTCTTAATTCGAATGGGACACCCAAAATAGAAATTTGTCATGATTCGAGTGGGACGGAGGGAGTATTGATAATTAAAGTATGTTTAAAAATAATTAGGAGAAGATATTTTTAAAATGAACTCCTAACTATTAATTCACACAGCTCATAATAATAATAAAAACTTTTAAAAATGATTGAGTATAAAAATTTAAGAAAAAAAGTGAAAAAATGTGATGTGTGGTGAGTGTAGAAAATTTGGTAAAATAGAGAAAGTGGAGTAGAAAATAGTTACTGGATAATTGTATGCGATTCCCTAACTATTTGTGGACACAAGTGGGTCTTATATTTTATACAAGTTGGATCACAAAGAAAAAAGTACTACTTTCGGGGAAAAAAAGAAAAGGTACTACATTATTAACAAATTATGTTAGAAAATTTATCAAATTATGTTAGAAAACTAACAAAATATGTTACGGGTAAACGGTTAACGGTTACACGTACACGAGTTAACAACCCCTAACCGAACCGCCCTAGCCACAGTTTCGGGTAAATCGGTTAACGGTTCTTCGACGGGTGCGATTAATACGGTTCAAATGCGAGTGCGGTTCGACGAGTCGTCACAGGTGCGGGTGCGGGTTGGCCATGTCTAATAAACATTGTGCAAACAAGTACAACACATTCTTTAAAAATGTTGACAAGTCAAATACGACATTTATTATAGAAGGATGGAGTACAATTTAACAATACTCAAAATAAGAGATAATTTTCTAAATCAAGATCAGTAAATATGAAAATAAGGAGAATTAATGAATCAAAAGGAGAGAATAATTCAATGGAAACAAAGAAAAGAAAAGACTATGAATTTCAAGGAACAAAAAAGGTTGGAAAGAGAAAGTTGATAATAACGAATGCTTTATAAATAAAAAAAAGAAGATAAAAATGGAGTATTTTTAGAGGATAAGATGAAGTAAGTCACGGAGTCCTCTAGTTTTCAATCCGTTATAAATTATGACTATATTTTTCCCAACCCCTCATATATAGTTTTTACTCATTCCGTCCCAAAATGATCTTATCATTTGCGATCTTTCAATGTCTCAGAAAGTTCTTTTCATTTTTACAATTTAGGCTTAAAGGCGTATAAATAAAACATGGTTAGTGAAACAAGTGTTCAAATCCTTAAAAAGTTTGAATAGTCAAATGAGAAGATTATTTTAGGACGGAGGGAGTATTATGTTAAATTAATTCGAACACAAAGATATTATTTGAAGGAAATCCAAACTGTTGTTCCAGCGAAGTTGTTGTAGTATTATGATGCTTGACAAAATTCAGCACGCCTTTCAGACTCAATTTATGAGATAAATATGATGTTTGATGATTCTCACAGTCGATTTAATTTTAGGGTTAATGACAATTTAGGGCCTGAACTCTAGGGGGTGCGTTTAAACGGGGCCTGGGTTTTTTTTCCCACTAGATCAGGGCTCAATATCTAAATTTTTCGCCAGTTAAGGGCTTTCTGACGGAAATCGTTAGAAAAGTCAGTTAAGTGCCATGAGCCGTGCACGTGATCGGCTAAATGGATGGGTTTGTAATGATATTAGTTAGTAAGGGTTTTAGTGAAATTTTTGAAACTCAAAAGGTTTAAAAATGATATAAATATTTTTTCTAAATAATCAAGTATATAATAAAGTAAGTAATTATCATATATAAAATAAATTTATTAAAAAAAATCAAAATTATTAAACAAATTATTCTAATAGCTATATTAAATATAAAAGGATTTAGATTATTTTCTAAATAATAAATTTAAAATAAAGAAAATTATAAATAAATTTAAATTTTATTCTATGAACATACTAATAAATTACTTTTTAGGTTAAATCAATTGCACAATGAAAATCTAAAACTTGCTATTAAGTATTGACACAGCATCAACAATACTATCAATAACATGTTTTAGATTTTCATTAGAATAATTATATTAACCTAAAATCATTGGTCAAAATTCCTTCGTAGTAACGTCGAAAAAAGTATGAAAGTCATTTTGGGACGGAGGGAGTATAATATTCCTAGAAAAAAAATATGAAAGTCATTTTGGGACGGAGGGAGTATAATATTCCTAAAAAAGTATGAAAGTCATTTTGGGACGGAGGGAGTATAATATTCCTAGAAAAAAATATGAAAGTCATTTTGGGACGGAGGGAGTATAATATTCCTACTAACCATCACCACACCCACCGCCACCACCACCACCACCATTGACACCGCTATCTATGAACACCACCGTCAACACACTAAAACCACCGTCAACACACCAAAACCACCGCCACCACCTTCATTCTCCCACAACCACATCTTTAGAACTACAATCAAATTTCCAGCTCAATCTAGAGTGAAAAAAAATTCAAAATTCCCAAATTCTGGGCTTCAATATCATTCAGGACCTTAAATCTTAAGATCTAGGTTTTCAAATCTGGTTTTGTAAGAACCATATCTCGTTTTCAGATCAAATTTCAGCTCAATCGCCATTGTTGTTGTCGATTATCAACAGATCATCTTCTTCACAAACAAATCGTCATCTTCAAGGCCGAATTTGGTCAGATCTAGACCAGATATTCTTCTCGAATGTCTCGATTATGCTGGCACAAGAGAGACGAGAAATTGGTGAGGGTCCGATCGGTCGTCGATTGAAAGGGGAGGAGGGGGTGTGCGGCTTCAACAAATCTGGAGAAGGGGGTGTTGATGGATTGGGGTAGGGTTTGTTGATTTAGTGGTGGAGATGGAGTGGGTAGCGCCGGAAGTTCGAGAGAGAGAGAGTTGGGAGTCGCCGGAAGTTGGGAGTCGCCGGCGTTGGGAGTCGCCGGTGTTGGGAGAGACGGGAAATTGGTGAGGTCGGTGTAGGGAGAAAACAGAGAGGAGGGGGGTTGAGGAGTCTTTTATTTGTGTTTAAGCCCATTATAATTTTAGCCCCTTTAGTTTCACAATATGCATTAGAACCCTAGTTTGATATATAAATTACAAATCCATCCAATCCGTGTATCACGTGCTTGACACATGGCACTTAACTGACTTTTCTAACGATTTCCGTCAAAAATCCCTTAACTGGCGAAAAATTTAGATATTGAGCCATGATCTAGGGAAGAAAAAAAACCCAGCCCCGTTTAGACGCACCCCTCTGGAGTTCAGGCCCTAAATTGTCATTAACCCTTAATTTTATTTGCATAACTTAAAAATTTAATATGTGGATGTATCTCTCAACCTATAGATTTCAACGCTATCACAATCTCGTTAAAAAACATCTAGTCTGTTTTTTATATTAGTACAACAATAGGAGATGGGTGGATCGTCAACTTGCCAATGAAATGTCTACTTCTACATGTTACTTTCACAAAACATTTCAAGATATTTTTAGTTCTCGCTGATTTTAAAATTTGTTGTTGTTGTAGCTTTTCTTATTATTGATTTTTAAGTAGTGTATTTCAACTTATTTGTAAGTTATTTGTAACATAATAAACTTGCGAAAAAAAAAAAACACTAGTATTTCTTATTGAGAAATGTAATATTTATTTTGAAACAAATAATAATAAAAATATAAAGTAAGATATTTATATGGGCGGATGATGAATGACCACTAAACACTTTCTCCTACTTGCTACTTGATCCATATAATCTACTAGAAAGTGACAGGCCAAGTAATTGTCCAAGTTAGAAGAATTCTACCAAGTTTAAACTTGAGACCGCATGCAACATTGACAAGTTTAATCTTATCGATTGACTAACACAATTTCTATAAGAAAAAAACCACCAATTTGCCGTATTGGGTTGGGTACCAAGAGGCGAGATGAATACAATTCGTTGGGGGAGGAGGTTTTAGAGACTCGAAAGTCGAGACTATTTGCTTTAGAGTATATCGATATGTGTACAGTTTTCTATAAACAGTGAATGCACATATTTTTCGTACGTGCAAGACCTGAAAATGCATGAAAGAAAACTAACTATGAAAAAGCACGAAGGCCATAAAAGAATACAAAGTATACTCAAACATATTTTAGATTCCTTTTATAAGACGGTATTTTTGGTATAAACAAGATGGTGCGAAAATATGTGATGTGTGCATATTAGAGTTATAGCGATCGCTAGTACCTGCATTGGTCAACCTATTATGAACAAACTTTCAGTTGTTGCTCAAACTATGTATATCCGCCGTACTTTTTTCATGGTTCTACAACATATAGGACAAGTCCCAATCACCTAAGCTATCCGGCAAGAGTCCCATTTTTAAAGGGAGATTAACTTCATCTCAGTATGTTGGGTTTGGAGTCCTAAACCTAAGGGGAAGCAAAGGTAGAAAAAGAGTCTAAGTTAAAGGAGGTGGAAGAGTCGAAGAGGTGTTCGAAAAGGAGAAGGAAACAGCTGCCGGAGGAGTGGGCGGCCCACATGGTGGGGCTGGGCGACCGCCCAAACTCTCAGAGATGGACATGCCTTAAACTAGAGAAGTGGGCGACCGAACACATGGAAGTGGGAGGCCGCACACTTAACGGGGCGAGATCTGAGTTGCTGATTTGTTTCCTATTTTGAAACATCTCTTCCAAATAGACTTAGTGCTTCCTTATACACCTATATAAGCATAATTTCCTCCATAATATTGTGTGCCAAGAGGATAGAGTTAGGATATCAAGAGAGAGCACAAAATAGTGTCTAGGAGGGGGCAGAGGCCTAGGAGAGCCATGTGGGCGATCCTACAACCCGGCCATGATGATGTTGTTTGTGTGTTCATGGGGAGAGATAATAATATGTAGGAGAGGGTTGCGAATGAAGATTAGTCATACTAGATCTGTGTGAGTGTATGTACTAAGTTGTAGCAATCGACATATTATTATAGTGATATCCTGGCTTGGTGCCTCCGGATGTAGCCATAGCTAGGGATGGTGAACCGGGTGAACAAATTCATGGTGTTCTTGTTCTTTCATATTATATTATCATGTGTTGATTATTTTCTCCATGTTAATGACTGCTAGTATGGGCTAGTGGATGCGAAAATCCCCCCAATTCCCCAACACAGTACGAATATGCATCTTTTTTTTAAAGTACAAACAAATAAAATTACATTTAAGAAAATATCTTTAAGAAGGAGTAAACTGCATTTTTGCCATTCGTACTATTGTGTTTTTTCATATTTACATTTGTACTACTGAAACAATAAAAGTAACATGCGTACTAGTGATATAATAGCAAAACTAACCAAAATCGTTAATGGGTGTCAATGGACGTTAATGGGCGTTAAAAATTTAACAGATATAACTATTAATATTTTCAATTAACCCCCTTAACTAGAAAACCTTTTTTAAAACAATTAACTACAAATTTAATATTTATTTTTTGACTTTTTTTTACGTTTTATTTCAGAGATTATAATACAATTATATTATCTTTTTATATACACCCCTTGTTTCAAACTTTTATTGTTTTTAAAATAATTTTCAAAATAAAAATATTAAGTAAAGATTTTTGTAAAATAAAGAGGGTTAACCCAAACCATCTCTCTTTCTCTGAGATTTCTCATCTTTCACTACCCTCCAATCAATCCCCTTCTTCCATTCATTTCTCAAGCTCAATCCAATTTCAATTCTTAGAAAAACAAAATTGAACCAGGAATCAGGATTATAATCTCCATCCATCTTATGGCCCCAACTGCTCAAACCGGCGCCTGCCCATCGACTTTAATCAGGCCGGCGTTCTTCCCCGGCTCCGGCATTGTTCTCCGGCGTCACTCCGACTGTAACCACGACACTGGTCTCTTTCTTCTCCGACTAGTTTTGTCTTCAATTTGAATGAGCTGGGATGTTGGGGAAGTGGGATTTGAGAAACAAGTGCAGAAGACCGTGGGTAAATAGGGTGGGTAGCAGAAATAGGAAAGTCAGGGGGCGGAGGTTAGAGAGAAAATGGAGTGCTAGATCTGAAGCTTTTTGGCGTGTTGGGGTTTTTGCGAAGTTGTTGCAGATTTTGCAATTATTGTTGCAGATATTGTCATTGTTGTTGGAGGGGTGATAATGGTAGTGGAGGGAGCAAGTGAAGGGGAGTGGTGGGGGAGGAAGGTGCAGTGGTAGGGATGGAAAGGGAGGAGGGGAGGTGTGGTAGTTATGGAAGGAGGAAGGGGGTTCTGGGAATTAGATGGGAATGGGAGTTACAGAGATGAGAACCCATTAAATGGGGGAAGATGGGGAAGAAGATTAGGTTAGGTTATTGCTTTTTGTTTCTCTTTTTTTTTTTAAACAAAAAAAAAAAAAAAAAAAAACTTTTTTTCTTTCTTTTTCTTTTTCCTTCTTTGGTAGTATTTAATATCTACTTTTTAACGTCCATTATATTATTTAACGATTTGAGTTAGTTTTGCTAATTAATCAATAGTACGCATGTTCCTTTTGTTGTTTAGATAGTACAAAGGTTAAAGTGATATTCTTAACATAGTACGGATGTCAGAAATGTGGTTTACTCCTTTTAAGAAGTAGCCTATGCAACTCTTTTGGGATTCTGAAAACACACACACCCCCAGCACAAGAATGTAATTCTACAAGTGAACCGACTCTTCGAAGAGGTCAACTTACACCTGCAGCGCCATTGTTAGTACTACCTCCGTCTCAGAGTAAGTGTCAGTGTCCACTTCCTAAAATGGAAAAAAATCTTTACTATTCACTCCAATCATTCTCTCTCATACTTTACTTTTACACTCAGACCACCAATCAATTCAATATTCTCTACCTCACTCTCTCTCTCCTACCTCACTTTTAAAAATTGACACCGTTGGTGTTTATATACGTATGTTAATAAATTTTAATTATTTTTTATACTGCTGCGTTATATAATAAGTTGCAGTTTATAGTTATTTATAATACGTCATCACACATTTTTTATTTCTTTTTAAATCACACATTTGTTGAAGTACTACCTGTCCCTAAGTGAGTGTCTACATTTCATTTTAATAAGGGACATCTGAAAATGTCAACTTTTTGTACACTTTGTTTGCAAAGATTCATATATAATCTTGTAATCTCCTTTCTAAATATTTAGTTTTGCACGTATAAAGAGACCGGTGAAAAAAATTCGAAAAAAAACATTTAGGGACAAAGTTATGCTAAAAAAAGACACTCATTTTGAGATAAAGATTTCTTGAAAATGGACACTCATTTAGGGACAGAGGGAGTAGATTTTTTTTAAATGTATTTTTGGAAGACAAACTGGCCCCTATTACCAAAGTTCCCTCGCCTCTCTTTTCCAGGCTGTGTTTCAACGTACCACTAAACACACGCACACAAAAACAATACCCTCCAAAATTCCCACCTTTACCCTCACACAAACAGCATTAAAATATTCAAAATTCCATAATTCAGGGACAAAATCGTAACTTCCACTTTCCCACAAACACAAACCATTTCCGCCGGACAATCGCCACCGGCCAGGCGGTCTCACACCCGCCTCTCCTCCTCTCTCCTCATTTCTCTCCCAATTTTTCAAAAAAAAAAAAAAAAAACAGAAAAAAAAATCCCCTCAATCAGATCCACCTACACGCAATCGACGAACCCTAGAACCCGATTCGAATCAAAACTCGGCAAAATTGATTCGAATCGAGACCAGCAGCAGCAGCAGCTCCATCAACAATGGGGGATTTCAATCTCGCGCTCGTGATCGTCGCCATAGTCGTTTGTGTACTGGTCTTCATCTTCAATGTCTACCTCCTCGTCAATTACCAACACCCTGACGACAAGAACCAAGCTTATTTCCCCAAATTCGTCGTCGTTTTGGGCCTCTCCGTCGCCGCTATCTCAATTCTCATGTTGCCGGCCGACGTAGCAAACCGGCAGGCTTGTCAGCATGCGATTTATAACGGCGCGTGTAATCTAACCTTGCCGATGAAGGATCTGTGGCTTGCTATTTACATTGTTGATGCTATTCTCGTCTTCTTTGTTATTCCCTTCGCTATGTTCTACTACGAAGGCGACCAGGACAAGTAACGTGCACCTTCGCGTCCCTTTTCATCATTCGTATGATCATAATTTTGGTCTGTGTATAAATTTAGCAAAATGTTTGCGAATTGACGTTGTTTTTGTGTGCAGGACTATTGGAAAAAGGATAAAAAGTGCTTTGAAATGGGTGATAGCGACTGCTATTGTTTGCGCTCTAGTGCTTGGGATTCTGTATGGTTAGTATTTCTCCCTTTTCGCGCAATGCCTTCATTTTCTTCTTCACTTAAGCATTATCTTCAAGAAGTAGCTAAAATAGATAATGTTGTGTTTGGAAATGCAATTGTTGGAGATGAAATCGTAAAAATTCGTATGAAACATTTAATAGATGCTTACTCGGTTTATGGTAGCTAAGTTGGAAAACTGATGTGGAAGTGTTCGTTTTTGAAAGGTTTGGGAATAATGGAAACTGTAATATGCTACCTATAGTTGTGAACTCATGTTCATGGCTTTTCTGTTTAGTCAGTTGTTTAGTAGTATTCAGAATGTTAAAAAGTGTTATTGGTGTTGAACAGTTGGTATACATGTCCTGGAAATTGTAGAATTGCATTATGTGCTGGCTATATTGAGGTTCGTTGGTGGTTGCCTTTCCCTTTTAATTGGAGTATGAAGAAGAAAATGCTGCTTAGTTTATTGAGAATGATCGCTACGATTAAACATCATGTTAGGATTTTGTTTTTATTTACTAAAGGTCGGTTGTATTGTATAACGCATAGATAACACCTGACGAGGCTAATATAGATCAGTATTTAGGATTAGCTTTGTTTATTGAGAATGATCTCCAGTAATTGCTGCGTAGCTTATTGAAATACCTGGTTGTTTCCTTCCATCAGACTGGCTTTTTCTGCTTATAGGTCATAATTGGTTTAAAATCATTGGTTACCTTGTAAAAACTTATTGCGTTAACTGGCACTCAATGGTGAAAAAGGATTTTGTTAAGTGAATGCGAGTAGGTTATAGTTGGCACTATAGTCACACATCGATTAATTTCCAGATGTTGGAAAGAAGTTGAGAATTCGGAACTTGCTTATGGAGAATAGACAGAGCTTATACATTAGGTTAAATAATCCAGTCATCCAGTATCTCATGTTAGAATGATTTACTAGGATCTTTCTGAAGCTTTATTTGTGTTCTATTCACAAACTATCTCATACTTAAAAATAGTCCTCATTTGAATGTCAAATCCTGGAGGAAGAATGTTTAGTTGATCTTACATAACCCAGGGGAACATTGTCAACCTATCAACATGACACTATGTGGTATCATGTAGAAGACAACTGTAACCCTCGTTTTCTGATCGAACATGAGTAAATTTGGAACGTTACTTAATCTATTACACATTGTGAGGTGAACTCTCTCTTCTTTGGACTACTCTAGGTCTTAGTTTTTTTATTGAGTATCTGCTTTTCGGAGTGGAATTTCTAATGTGTTACTATGAGGCATTCCTTTGGAGGCTGAACTCATATGGAGAATGCATGTTCTACTATCATTTAGGGTGGGAGCGTAGTTGTTAAAGGCGAGAGGCGGGTGGGAGGTATCTAGAAAAGGTGAGGCGGTTGAAAGGCAGCCAAAAGGCGAGCAATGCGTTAAAAAATAGAGTAAAAAAAGTAGTAAAAATATATATGTGCAACATATATTACGACAAAGATGAAAACATGTTCTAAACAAGAATTTTGCATTAAACAATTGTCACAAGCCTACATGTAATTGTAAATCAACACAATTCAAACCTCAAAAGTGAGAATTCTACGAAAAAGACACATTAATTTAACTAAGATGTTTAAATCATCAAATATGTAGTAATTAAAAAAATGTAACTTAATTTCAAAGCATGTAAGAAATGAGAATAGTACTAAGTATAGTATTAAATTAAGTTAATATATAATGTCAAACCTATAATTCCATACCTAGAGATGAACATAAGAGTCCATGGGAAAATTAAAACTTTAAAGAGCAAGAAGAAAAGAACTAAGTTAATGAAATAGCAAACGAAACTAGAGTAGATTGGGTCACTTATTTGCCTTAGTTTGTCATTTGTCGCACTATTTTTCTTTTGTACGCTTAAGAGAAACTAAGGCTATCTTTCTTTCTTTTACACGCGCAAGCTATCTTTACCCAGTTTTATTCCAAAATAACTGATTTTAAGTTAAGCCATTAAAAATAAAATTACAAAATCGCCTAAGTTAACGTTACACACATGGCTATTACGCCTTTTGTCAAAGGCGGGCGCATCATGCCACTAGCCATAACTAAGAAAGGGGTTGCTTGTGTCAAAAGACACACAACATCCCGCCTCAACACTAAAAGGCGGCTGACCCCAAAAGGCGCCAAAAAGGCGAGGGTGGCTAGGGTAGCTCTAGCCTTTCACAACTATGGGTGGGAGTTGGGACTTTTTCTCAGTAACAGATTGGTAGTTGATGGACATAGCAGATAGAAAATTCTTAACAATAGGTCAGCCAAAACTTTGGGAGTTCAGTGTTTCAAGTTTGTCATGAAAACCTGTTATAAACCTCTGTATCTGGCAATACCACAATTGTTGCTCTCTGGCTCTTTCAGTTGCCATTTATGTCAATAAATATCCTCTTATGGTTGCTCATTTTTGTTTACACGATCCCTAGTGTATTTTAGGGTAGGGTTTACTGATTGCTGAGACAGTTTTTATGGAATAATAGTTTTGATAAATATCACCCTTTATTTAGTCTTGTTGGTTGTTTATTGCTTATCCGTTCTTCATGATTTTAGGGGTTATTGGTAAAGTGGACTTCACTGTTAGGCACCTCACATCAGCCACAGCTTCATTTCCAAGTACTTGGGACTACTCTAGCAGCCAACAATGCGTTGGAAATGGTGCACGCCAGGTTGACGAATACTTCTATATCACTTCTCAAATCGTTCTTCTCCTTGGATTTGTTTTTCCCAGTAGTTACTTGTTTGTTCTTCCTAGCATGCAGTACAATTGCTCTCCTTATTAGAGTGTCTCATGGTTTTTTGTGTATTTTAACAGTTACTCCTTCCGTCCCACACTTATGGTTGCTTATTTCCGTTTTGGGCGTCCCATACTTTTGGTTACTTACCCAAAATGTTCAACCTTCTCTCTCCTCCCCACTTACAACTATCCACTATCTCATTTTCTCTCTCATTCCCACTCACAACACCTACTTGTTGGGACGGAGGGGGTAATTCTAATGTCTGACATCTGTGATTTCAGTGCTCTGCATATTCTGCAAATGCATCGTCAGAGACAACATGGACCATGCGCGCTACTTTCCCTGAATATGTTGTCGCTCTAGCAACCATTGTAGGATCAGTGCTTTTCTCGGTAAGTTGATTCTTGGAATGCCAAGACACAACATTCAAAGTTATTTTCTAGAGTCCATCATATGTTTGATGTAATCATGCCGTTTGGAAATTTGCTCTCTATCTATGACATTGTTTTGTATTTTACTTATTATTAAATGAAAAGGAGTCGCATCATGTCTATCGGCAATTGAGAGTAACACACAACGTTCAACATGTTGAACTGGACACTTGTGTGTTCCTAAAGAAGTAGATCTTATTGATGTGAAAGAATACGTATATCTGCATTTAGGTCACTGATTAGCTCCCTCTCACGTACTCGTAAAACTTAAAAATAAAAATATTATTTGTAAAACAATCTTTTGTTCCTAGTTATTGATACTGGCTTGTCCTATTCAGATATTTGGCGGTGTTGGCATTGCTTGTCTCCCACTGGGGCTTATATTTTCTTTTATCAGGCGTCCAAAAGCAGTTATTACTAGATCACAATACATCAAGGTACTACCTTCATTGTATCTGTCATATGCCTAATGAATAACTTGGTTCAATCATAATGATATCCTTAATACTTATGGACTGTTTGACGTTTTATTTTATAGGAAGCTACTGAATTAGGTAAAAAGGCGAGAGAATTGAAGAAAGCAGCTGATGCGCTACATCAGGAAGAAAGGAGTGGTTCAAAGGGAAGGAAATGGCGTAAAAATATGAAAGCAGTAGAAAAGGTATGCCTATACTGCGAAGAGTTATATGGGTACTGGGAGTACTTGTTCCCTTTTTTATTCGGTTGTGCTGAGTTTTTGATGGCTACTGTTAGGTCCTAACTTATTGTTTTGGTAAAGATTGATCATTTAACAAGACAAAGTTAAATGGTCAAAATTGTAACTATTTTTCTTTACAATTTTGACCATTTTAAACCTTTGAACTTCAACCCAACCAAACCTTGCAAACATAAAGGGGAACACCAAGCTAAAGCATCGCTTCCATCCGACAACTCTAGTGTCAATCCAAGGAAGAACTACATTGATATTCACACTTGTGATTTTTATTTTCTTTTTCGCTTTGGAAGAAGCAGCCTTAATTGAAGTGTCAATTAAGTAGAGGGGGTTCAAAGGAACTTGCTTTCTCGATCCTTGTAACTCTTGTAAGAAGAGAAGATTATAGTGGATTGAGCTCACTTGTTAGGGACAGTGGGGGTGGATGTAGGAGATGGGTTTGCCTCCGAACCACTTTAAAAATTCTCGCCTCTTGTCTCTTTTAATTTCTTGTCTTGCACTTTAATTTTCACTTCAATTATATTTCTTGCTTTAATATATTATTGAATGATCACATAGACAAGATAAAATTAACAATGAGATTAGGAATATATATGTTAGACAACCACTATAAGGCTTAAGAAAATATCCATTCCGCTGCGCGTATTTCTCTATCATTTTGGCCTTAAGAGTGTTCTAATGAAAACAGGGACTTTCAGCTACTATTGCATGCTACTACATCTCCTCTCCCCCCTCCTGACCCTTTCTTGTGGAATGAAATGTAAAGGTAGGATAGAGAATTAAAGCGGGTAAGGAGGACTAGAAATTGGGGATGGAAGAACGCTGAATATACCTAATTTCTGGGCTTTAACAGACTTCTGGTCACATAGTTTCAGCAACATACCTTTGCTTTCATTTTTCTCTATGATTAATAATGCTCTTCCTTATGTTGATCGGTCATTTGGGGGGGGGGGGTGTAGGTGCTAACTATCTTTGTTATTATGATTGATTTATGTCTCTTGATTTCTTAAACATCAATCTTTCAGGAACTTCTTCTTTTGGAAGATGATGTCAAGGCTTTAGAGGAGATGTATCCTCAAGGTGAAAAGGTGATGGGCCAAAAAAGAAAAAGAAAGAGAATTGTGTTATTTATTCCATCTTCTCTTATCTTTTTATCCTGGCAACTTACTAATTTGTGCTTATTTAGGCTGAGGCTAACTGGGCCATGACTGTTCTTGGCTACTTGGCGAAGCTCGTACTTGGAGTTATAGGGTGGGTGCTTATATATACTGTATCTAACCAAACACAAATATTTTTCTTTTATATATTGTTCTGAATGGGCGTATATTCATATTTTTTTTGGTTAGCGTTGGAGAATAATTGATTTGATGGAAAGTGTAAATTGGTTTACTTTGCGATAAGATCATTAGATAAAGCTTCAACGAGTCACTGAATGGTCGCGGTTTTTGCTCTTTGAGTACTTCTGCCATTCTTCATGTAACAAGTGGGACGCTGGAGGGAGTATTTTTATTGATGTAACCTCGCCATTGTGCTTTAATGAAGAGTATATCAACATTCCATAGTTTTTAATTTAGACATTTGGAAATGCTCTCCCTCCCTCCTCTCTTCAAGGAAGCTGAGGTGCATCCCCCTTTCACCTCTCCAGAATGAGAGATAGTGATTCAAATTCTTAAACGACATTATTTTACAGATAAATCTAGTGTTATTTATTTCATATTTTGATGTTCGTTCTTACTCAATCTTTTGTGAGCCTTGTTTAAAATCTAGCTTAATCATCATTTTCCTTTGTTTGTACTTGGTCTGTTTATACACATTTGCATTTCGAGCCTAATATCTGAATCTTTTGACCTTCCCTTCAGGTTGATTGTCTCTATCGCTTGGATTGCTCATATCGTGATATATCTATTGATTGACCCTCCATTTTCTCCATTCCTGAATGAGGTTTTCATCAAGTTGGATGACATTTGGGGTACTGTTGAAATCCTCTGACTGTGCTTTCTGCCCATTTTTCATACGTAAAATTTCCTTTTGTATATTTCATGAATATTCATGCGGGATTACATTCTGCTGTTTTACCAGGTCTTCTTGGTACTGCTGCATTTGCTTTCTTCTGCTTCTACCTGCTGCTTGCTGTGATTGCGGGAGCAATGATGCTTGGCTTGAGACTAGTTTTTATCACTATCCACCCGATGAAGTATCGCTCTTTTTAGTTTTGAGATAATTTGTATTTTTTGTTCTTTTGTTTTCATTGGTAGGCCGATAATTTTCTGGTGGTTGCTAACCATTGGACGCTTTTGCAGGTGGGGAGCTACTCTGATGAACTCTTTTCTGTTTAACGTGGGACTTATCCTTCTTTGTTCCATCAGGTCTATACTTAAACTCATTTCCCTTAGTTTCCCGTTTATTGAGTTCATTAAGTGAAAGCAACACGATAGTATCCTATGCCGCCTTTGTTTTGGTGTCTGCGTGTGTGTGTGTGTGTGTGTTTTTTTTTTTTTTAAATTATTTTTATACGTAGACCTTGTTCCTTGTGATTCTTCAGAAGGTTAGCACGTCATAATGCATCTTTACTGATTCCTCTTTGATGTTTTTTTCAGTGTGATCCAGTTCTGTTCCACTGCCTTTGCATATTATGCTCAAGCTACTGCTGCACAAGAGATCTTTGGTCACACATTGCAATCTCTTCGTGGAATAAAATATTTATACAAGTCAGTCTCTTGCCCCTCCTTCATTCTTAGACTATCTTATTCGTTTTTTCCCTACTAATTTGGCCGTTTCTTTATCAGGTATAACGTGTTTCAAATTGCGTTCATTGTTCTGGCCGGCCTGACCTTTGTGTATTATGCTGCCTTTGTAAGTTTCTCTTCACTTGACACATTTTTCTTTCTGAATCCTGCAAAAGAAGAAAAATAAAAGAAGCTAAAGTCCACCAATAAGGCTGTTTGATGTAGTTGCCTCAAGGTCAGCTTAGCTTGATTTCAGTTGGGTTCTGGTTGAGCTTGGGCATTATCTTAGGCTTGTGTTTTAGACGAGTCAGATCCTCTCGAATAAGCTTGATAATCACAGAATGCTTTATATATTCAACATAATTAGTCCATGAAGACTAACGTTTTCTGGAGTGTACAATAAATGCCCTTACCCAAGTTTTAAGGACAAAAATAGTTTTGGTAGTTTGAAGTTCAATAAATAAGGATAAATTTGGAAGCTTATAAAATAAAAATAAAAATTAAGCTTAATGTTCAAAACAATGATTGTAAATGGAAGATGCCTAGACTGAGAGTAGGTCAGGAAGTAGATGCATTTATTATTGGCAAAACCCACACACTGTTAATGGAATACATTACCAAAAATAATATTCTCATTTGTCCCAGAAATATACTCCCATTTGATAAACCACTGAATGGTTTATTAATTGCTATCAAAGTTCACCCGTGTTGACTGTTAAAAGTCAAATGAGACTATCTTTCAGGGACGGAGGGAGTAAAAACTTGAAGGAACATGGATTAGGACAACAACAAAGCCTTAGTCCCAAAATGATTTAGGGTTTTGCCTTTATAAATTTGTTTTCGACATATGCTCGAGTAAAGCTTTAGATCGGCTGTTTTAAACTCTGCTTGAACATAGGTTCCATCACTCGAGAAAAGCTCATTGGTTAAAAACATTAGATCCCCTCTCATAAACACGCAAAACTCTGCTACTTTACAGACTCGGGGTTACAAATGTATTATCTTCAAATATCTTTTCAGGGATGGAGAAGAAGAAAACCAAGTGGCAGGTTCCAACTCTCCTCTTGAAGCACACGTATCAAAAAATCGTGAACCCTATCTAAACGGATCCTTGGTTTTAATCATTTATTTGGAGTCTTGATATTTGGATGCATACATCTTGGCGGTTTTATCCAACATTGTTTTGAGAAGTAACAGAGATTAAGATTGTCCGATTGATGCGGACTGCTGCCTTTTTCTACCCGTCTCCACCACCATTTGTATGTAGTGTTCCCGGTTAATATATGTTGTACATTGAGGTTGACCAACTAACAGCTTCAGTTTCTTTGAGAACTTTTCTTGATGTAATATACATGAAATGAGAATGATACTGATACACAATTTTTTATTATTTTTTATTTTTTTCCATTTTCAGCCTTTATTTGTACTATGGAATATTCTACTTTGCTTTGAAAATGTCACTATCTTTTGGGACTAAGTGAAGGGAGTACTTTAAAAACATGTTGATATAAGATTGGTTTCAACATACCATTATGATGAATGGAACAAATAGATGAATTGGGAGCTCAATTACAATGATTTGGAACAAACAGATGAATTGAGAGCTCAATTATGATGATTTGGAACTCTTCCTGCTTTGGATAGCTCTTGCTAGACGAGCGCGTGAGCTCGGTGAGACCCACAGTTTACCAATCGGTCTTAACTGCACGAGGAGAGAGAAGAGTGACGTGGAAAACTGAGGACCGTATTCACAACAACTTTCCCCGGTCCTTCAAAATATGATTCCAATGAAACTGATCCAACTCTAGAAACTTGTCCTACTCCCATTGTGTTCCCCGGTGAGACGTTCCCTAAGAAACATTCATGATTCCCTCTACATTCTGAGCAACCATTATCTTGCTAAGCTGCAGAAGCAGTTCTCGATTAAAAAGTTTGACAAGATAACTAGTGACACTTGCAGACTTGCTATTATGAGACATACAGAGTAGAATTACTTTAGTGAGATTAAAAACTTGTACTGTGGCGTTTGTGGCTCAAATTCATTAAGACGATAAAACCAGCTAAAGATCAAACTATTCAAGCTCGTTTAAAGTAAAGTAGGCCATAAAGACGGCAAAGCTCATCTTGCTCCTCTTTCTCACCCTTGCTTATATATACTCTCAATGTCTATCTTCCACATAAATATCCTTAAATATCTTACTATATTATGAGATTCAAGTATAAATCGGAACATGGTGATCAAGTACTCCCTCCGTTTCACAATAAGTGTCACTTTTGGTCAAACACATGAAACTTTGACCAATAATTTTTTTAAAAAATAATGATCTTAATAAAAATCTAAAAGTTATTATTAAAAGGATTATCAACTATAACACTATGACAAATTTTATATTTTTATTAGCATCATTATTTTTTATTAAATTGTTAGTCAAAGTTGCATGTGTTTGACTAAAAGTGACACTTATTGTGAAACGGAGGGAGTAATATTTCATAACTTCAAAATAAAAAATTAACACTCAAAATTAAATGACACTATTGCAAGCGTAAATTAAACGTAACATTTATTTATTAATGATATACATGTTACATAACTTAGAATAATACACAAATATCTACTCTCATATGATTTCTTATTATGGATATATATTTTATTTTTTACAAAAAATCAAATATACAAATGCTCTTCTTCCACCATTTATTCATACATACAAAAAATGATCAACTCCAAAAGGCTTATAATTATTCCCACTTTACATCCCAGAAATCAGTAGCATCAGAAATATTACGCGGTTTTCCATCAGGACCAATAGAATCGTAAGGTGAATCCTCATTAAACTCCGGCGAGATCGATTTCCAATGCAAATTTGGTTCCCACTCTGCTTCTTTTAGCGTCTTCAGTATGGCAGGGACCACTAACTTGCTCCCCTCTGCAGAGAAATGCATCCCGTCTCTGCATTAATCAAGAAAAATAATTAGACATTCATTTTCAGTCTGTAACTGCTATATATTAAATAAATACGGGGATTATGTACGAAAAATCACTTACATAAAGCAAGTTTCCTGCCAATCATCTCGCTGCTGAATTACGTTGTACATATCAATCACTTTCAAGTTCATCTCTTTGCACATATCTATACAAGCATCTGAGTATCTCTTACGCGACACATTATTTAGTCCATTAGAAACAAGTTCACCACTGGTTTAATTCATGGAAAAACATTTGTAAGCACAACTTAGACTATATATATACCTCAAAAAAAAAAAAAAAAAAAAAAAAAAAAAAACTAGCTTTTAGTTGATCATATATAACTAATTTACCCCCAACTATTACTAAGTTGTTTTTCGCTGATGGGAGGTGTACTTAGAAAGAGTACGCGCGTCTTTTCAGAAAGGCTCTGCAGAAATGAGATATATCAAACTTTTGTTTTACACGTTTTCGTAAAAAATGTGTTTTATTCAGGGAACAACTTAACATCTTAATTTACAAGTGCAATTTGTGCAGTCACTTTGAAAAACTCTATGCGAAAACATTTATGTTGTCCAGAAAAAAATGTATATAAATACCTTGAGATGAGCTGCGATTTTTTTCATGTTTTCAATATACTCGTGGAGAGGTACATGAGGACCAAAACTAGTCGGGTGAGGGGGCTGTGAATCGTTACCACCAAAATACGCTATCACCAGAGTAGGTTGCACCGCTTCATCCTTTTTTTTTTTTAATACCATAATCAAGTATAAAAGAAAAAGAAAAAGAAAATTTAATTAAGACTCTAGGCTAAATATTGAACTAAAATTTTTAAAATTTGATTTAATTTGTTTATTGATCAACTATATATGTATGAATTTACGTACAATTCATACCTTTGGGAAAACTTTATCCAAAACTTCAACGCCTCGCCTTGAGTTCCAACCAGCATATCCTCGCATAACTACATCGGCCTACATATGAAAAATGAAAATGAAAGAAAATTTTGGTTACAAAGAAAAGTTCTACATTGTCTCAATTTTTTTTTTTTTTTTTGGTTTTAAATTGGGTTTTTATTTTTATTTTTTTATTAATGAATGACTTAATCTAGAATATAAAGAACAGAGAATCAAAAGAGAACCTTGCGAGCGTAAATGTTGGCTAGATATGAACCCCATCCTCCATGGCTAAAGCTAACCTGGACAATGGATGATCCGAACAATACAAATAGGGGCCTTTGAGGTTTCACCATTTTTCTGTTTTCTTATTTTTTTATTTTTAAATATATAATTTTTTTGGTTAAATATATAAATATATAGGTATTTTTAAATATATAGGTATTTTTTTTTGTAGATTTATGGTGTCTTTTTGGGGAATTTATAGTGTTAGAAGAAAACAATATAAGGGGTGAAGAGAAAAAAATGGGGGGGGGGGGGGGGGGCTAATGCATGAAAATGTCGAAACTAATAGAGGTCTAGAGAAAAAAATGGATGACCATTGAAATAAAAAGTAGGAAAAATAGATTGATCTATTTTATTTATTTTTTTACCAAACAATTGATGGTTTCTTTTAAGCAAATGGCTAATCTAGAATCTACTTAAAACTTAAGTAGGTTTGAGGGAAATTAGTTTCTCCACAAGTTATAAAAAGTTTATTTTTTAATATAATATCACCTTTAAAATAACGAGTTTATGTCGTAAAACAATGAGTTTAGGCTGTACAACACCTTGAAATAAAATAACAAGTTTAGGCTTTAAAACATCTTAAATTAAAATAGAGAGTTTAAGTCTTACAACAGTAAGTTTAGGCCTTAAAATACTGAGTCCGTAAATTTAAGAATTAGATGAACCTATGTTTTCATATCGTTTTCTTAACAAAGCAAGTTTTTTTTTTTTTTTTTGTGAGTGTGTGTGTGTGTAAAATATATTATATCTATGAGTAAAGGCATATAAATATTTTAAATAGATGTGTATATGAATATTCCAACGTTGTGAATGGTTACTATTTAATTGCACACCACGGCCAAATTAGGAACGTCCATTGCATAAAGATTTTATTTTGACCATTTATAATTAATAATTTTATATTTTTAGCAACATTTGTTGTCTTTTTTTAGGAGTCCAATTACTATATGCAACATATTTTACGCTTTGTATCAAGTAAAGAAATGTGCTTCTTAATGTCTAAAATTGCAACATATTTTTTAATTAGTTTTCAAATAATGCAAAGAAAT
Source organism: Campanula takesimana (assembly GCA_026119855.1). Lineage (NCBI taxonomy): Eukaryota > Viridiplantae > Streptophyta > Magnoliopsida > Asterales > Campanulaceae > Campanula > Campanula takesimana. The sequence continues at coordinate 2,384,497 of JAOWBW010000039.1, read as the reverse complement.
TCTTTTTCCATTATCGGGGTTTGAAATTCTAACGAAATTCCGATGTGACAAACAAGGTGTTAATTTTTTTAACGGCATGTTAATATAAAAACCAACTTTCGCTTACCTCCGCGAACCTCTTCCATCAAACCAATTCTTGACGATGCCATCACTTTCTCTCTTTGAATTCATTTTTATGTTTCACTTTCTCTATATATATGTATAGCTTTGGCCAAATTGTTTAACCGTTTCTCTTCCCTTACCTCCTTCAATCTTTCTTTCATCAACCAAAAAAACTGAAACTAGCAACAATGAATGAGAGAGAGAGAGAGAGAGAGAGAGAGAGAGAGAGAGAGAGAGAGAGAGAGAGAGAGAGAGAGAGAGAGAGAATGGAGTGAGAGTGACAAAGGGAAAAATGTGGGTGTTTGTATCAATTAGAAGTTTTGAATTGTAAAGATTAGGAATAAACTCTAAAATATTCTCTTTGTAAACCCTATAAATATGTACCTCCTATCATTAATATAATTGAGGCATTTCATATCACACCTTCTCTCATGTAGTCATGTGTGAATGACTTCGTCTAACCCTTCTCATCCTTAATATGGTATCAGAGCAAAAAGATCCATATGGGACTTCACCGCCTAAACCCTAGCGGCAAAACCTAAAAGCCGCCCCCACCCCTTTGCGGCAAACCCTAGCCGCCCACCCTATCTCCACCACTCACCCGCCACCGCCACCAAACACGCTTCCGCCACCACCGTCAAAACCTCACCATCCACTTTTGCCCCACCCCACGACTAAAACCTGCTGCCAAGAAAACCCAATACCTACCACCATCTTCCTCGGCTTAACCTCTTTAACGGCTGAAACCTTAAATATGTCAACCTGCGGCATAACCCTAGCCGCCACACTTTGGCCCCTTTACCATCTCTAAATTTTTTATACACCACCCTCGGAAAACCCTTGGCCGAAACCCTCAAACCCTAGCCGCCGCCTCCTTGGTAAAACCCTAATTGCCTTAACCCAACCTTGGTGCTCACCACCCTCGACAAAACCCTACCGTCGAGACCTACCATCTCTCTCTCTTTTTATCACACCATCAGCAAACCCCACCTTACACACCCCTGCCACAACCTCGTCTCCATCGACACCACCTCCATCTCAACTTCTCTCACTAACAAACTTGCTGATGAAACCCCTGGTGTCATCACACCAGCCCTCACACCAATAGCTCAGCCAACCAACCAGCTGACGCAACCTCTGATGTGCTCACACTGACAAAAACATCACATCAGAAACCACATGCACGTACGGGAACTCAACCACCTCCACCCGCTCCATTGAACCCAGCTCGTTGCATCACTATTCAAGATTGGACTTATCCAAGGATCGTCCATCTTGCGGGGCATATTAGGAATATATTATTATCAAGTAAATATTTTGTATTTATCTTGTTACTATAGTTAGAGATATTGTATATCAATTAGAAGTTTTGAATTGTATAGATTAGGAATAAACTCAATAATATTTTCTTTGTAAAACCTATAAATATGTACCTCATATCATTAATATAATTGAGTCATTTCATATAAAACATTCTCTCATGTGTGAATGACTTCGTCTAACCATTCTCATCCTTAATAGAGGTAGGGGCTAGAGAAGAGGGGTGGAAGATATTGGATGGAGAGTAGGATTGGTGATGGAGGATGGAGGGGGAAGAGCTAGAAGGAGGGTGGTGTTGGAGAAGAGGTAGGGGAAGATAGGGGTTAACGGGTGTTAACTCCCTTATAAAAGTACAACACTACAAAATGCATTGCTTTGCTTGATAAGAAAGAGCAAAGTACGGTACTTTTGTGTTCTAAAAGACGCCCGTCTAAGCCGCCTAAGACCCGCCTAGGTGCTAGGTGTTCATGAAACGCCTAAGTCCCGCCTAAGATATTATAACTATTTCTTAATTCTCGGCCCCGCCTAAGTCCGTTTAGACCCCGCCTAGGCGCTAGACCCTGCTGTGGCGCCTAGCGACCGCCTAGCGCTTTTTAGAACCTTGCTTTTAACAACAATAATTTTCCCAATTATCAATGCACTCTTCATTCTTCTTATGGTCCTTTATGGCCCATTTCGGTCAATAGGTTTGGTCACAGCCCGAAAGAAATTTTGGCCACGCGGGCAAAGTCGAAGCCTGCCTTTGTTGGATGGGCTGCCCATTTCAACACCACGCGCTAAAGCCATTCTCATATAACTCAAAAGTAAAAAAGAAAGCGAGGAAGGTTAGAAACACAAAATAAGTGCACAAAATTTTGGTTACAGTAATGATCGATTATATACTTAATTTATAAGTATTGAATACAACCTCAACATCCATCATTTTATTTTGGTCCCCTTTTTACTCTTTTTAATTTTTATTACAAAATGATAAGAATGCCCTTGGATCATGGCGACCTTGCTACTATTAGACGAGTGAAGCGGTCGCATAAAACACCAAAAATTTAGTTGATTTAAGGTCCCCAATTTTTTTTAAACGATATACTATACTCTTTCCGTCCCTCTTTAACTTACAAATTTTGGGTTGGACACATTATTTAAGGAAAAAGTGAAAAAGTTGATGTGTTGTGAGTGTAGATAGGTGAGTGTGAGAGAGAAAGTGGGGTAGTGAATAGTAAGTAGATAGTTGTTGTGAGTATGACAAGTAAGTCCCATTATTTTAAAAATTTTAAAACATTTCCTTTTGGGACTTTGTAGATTAAAGTGACACAACCAAAATGACAAATTTTGTAAATTAAAGAGGGACGGAAAGAAGGAGTATACAAAACCCAGCGGGTCAGCTCGGGCCAATTGACATTGGGTCGGGTCGGGCCGGGCCGAGGCGCCCATTTGGCCAGCTCCACACTTGTGGAAAAAAGGTTGAATCTTTGTCGCCATAGGTTTCGTGTCTTTCGTAGAAAGAAGAAGAAGAAGAAAACATAATCATGGACATTGCACTTTTCTCCCCCTCTGCACTCTTCGCTGACCAAGATTCAAACTCTTCTGGTCCTCTCTCTCTCTCTCTCTCTCTTTCTCTCTCTCTCTCACACACACACACACACACACACACACACTTGTATGTATGTCTTCATGTGAAGAACACTCATACATATTGCTAATTTCAATTGCAGATGGGGAAACGACTGATACCCATCAGAGTTATGAGGAGCGAAATCACAAATTCCCAGGAATGGTTAGTTAATTTTTCTCAAAAAACCCATTTCTTTTTAATCGATTTTCAAGAATAAAGTTTTGTAATTTTTTTTTGATTTCTAATTGTTTTACACTTTTCGTCTTATGGTTTATTTGTTCAAAAGTTTGTTGGCGATAATTGAATTTAGTTGATTTGCACTTGTAATGCTATAATGTGAACAGTTTGAGGTGTTTAAATGTGATAGAACTATTATTTTGTTGCTAATTTCTGTTTAAAATTTAGATGTTTTTTTGGGATAATGATTTTCAGTGATTTTTCTTGATAATGTTGGATAAATCTTATAGAAAGGAAAACAAATTACAATATATATGAAATTACAATTACAACAATAAAATGAAAACATGAAAATAAAACAATTTAACCGTCTTTGATCTCTTGCATTTGAGTCGTGTGTGACACACTCTCCTTAAGAATAATTCGTTCCCCTTTCAACGGGCGTTAGTCTCCTAGGATAAAACGGATTAACCGGATGCAACTCCGTACTTGAGCCTTTTAGTGAAATGAACCATGCTTGGACTAGATCACCAAAAGATTTTTCAAGGAGGCCAAAGGAAGAAACACAAAACAAAAAGAAGGAAGGGATAATTGCTAGAACAATTGTTTCATTTTGTGTGTTTTTCTCTTCTTTTTCTTTCAAAGCCTAGTGGGTTTCTTTTATAGCTCAATACTAGTTTTTTTCCATTCTATTCACACGTGAGACAAGAATAACTTCCAAGACTTAATATCCATTATGACTTGCAAATGTAACTTGCAAAGTATTTGATTTCAAAATATTCTATTTTGTTTTCCTTTCTATAAGATTTATCCAACAAATGTTTACTAACTCTGTCCCAAAATGAATGACATTTTTTAATCCCAAAATATGTCCCTAAATGTTTTTTTTTTACCATTTCTTTTTCAGATTTTATTTTATACTTGCAAAACTAGCATTAAAGTGGATAGCAAGCATATTTAAGATTTTTAACTATTAAAACTCAACCTTTTTAGAGTACCCCTTAAATCGAGGAAGGTCATTCATTTTGGGACAGACGGAGTATATATTTGATAAATTTCTCAAGTGACTATTAGTAAATTAGAGGGGTGGGTGGGAGGTGTTAAAGTTAGCTTTTTGGGTTGGGATTGCTAAAAAGGGGCTGGTGTTGTTAAGAGTTTGTATGAGGGAATATTATGCAGTTAGATTATGAAGATGTGCACTTCAATACATTTACGCACCATTCTCTGCTGGCTATGATTCTAAATATATGGACAGTATTTCTTAGAATAATTGAATAATGGTGAGAATTCGATTAAATTATAGTAATACAGAAGTAAGAGGGAGTTATGTATCCACTATCCAACCGGAATTGATTTTGTATGTGGTATACCAGAACAAGCAGTTTTTCAGTATTGTCTGAGTAATGGTGGTGCAAGTGCAACCAACACTGGCCATTACATGGAAGTCTTTCATTGTCCGTAAAAACCTTCCCTTTTCATCGGTTAGGTAAAATTTGGGGTTCAATGTGACCAAAACATAATAGATTTATCAAGACGTGTCAGAGCCTTTTATTTGAGGTAGGTCATTTGGCTTCCAGGTCTCGAGGTACTTGGGAAATCCCTAAGTTATATTATCACCATCATGGAATTCGTTCGAGTTCCTAGAGAAAATTCTATACCTGTTTGAATACACGTCTTTTTTTTTTTTTTTTTTTTTTTTTTTTTAAATTAATGGCTTAGGGACTAGCATGAAGTGCCGTCAGTAGCTGTTTGACACTTTCAGTATGTGTTCAATTGAAGGTTGTGCTATGTAGAAACTGGACTACTAGTGGGTTGAAAATCATAATTTCACGCCTCTTTACTCTAATTGATGCTCACATTTCATTAACACATTGGAAAACTTGCAATATTTTTATGCTGTTTTAGAGGACCAACGCGAAGATTAGAGTATTAGACCAGTTAATGGGGTTTTGTTTGCCATCTAATTACTTTACACTGGTATCCACTGGCAATGCTATTTATATAACGGTGATATGCTATTAATGTAATTAAAACAGTGACAGCTGACTAAAGCGTACTATTTCCTCTAACTTAGACACCTTGTATTATTCTCTACTTTCTATAGTATTGCAAAACCTATGTGTCTAGATAGGCACAGACTTTTATTTCTCAGGTTTGTCTTTGTGGTTTTCTTGCAGGAACTGCTCATCCGGGAATTTTCTTTTCACCAGTTGAATGCAAATCTACTTTGGCCAGGGACATTTGCTTTTGCAGAATGGTTAGTTCAAAACAGATCATGTTTAGAAGGACGGCGCACAATTGAATTAGGCAGGCAAGTTCACTTGGATGTACTCTTGCGTATACGTGTCTCTCTTTTCTTTCATCTTTTCTGTTCCCTAAATGAATGTCCATTTTCATTTTTTCCCTCAAAATGAATGTCTTTTTTTAATAAAAATTTTGTCTTTAAATGTTTCTTTACCAATTTTTGTTCAGTAGTCTCTTTATACTGCAAAACTAAATATTTGGAAAGAGTATTACAAGAGTATATATGGATCTTTCATCTTTGTCACTAAATTTTTTACAGCGTAGAGATTTTCAGAATATCTCTTAAAATGAAATTTGGACATTTATTCAGGGACGTATGGAGTACATTCATTCTCTCAGGGTTGGTCCACAGTTTTATTCCAAGCCGCCCCTCTAATTCCCTTGTCTTTGTGATGAAAAACATGGTCACACGATTTTATTCAACCTTGTTAATCCCCATGAATGGAGTTGTGAACGAAGTATAGCAAGTACAACTATATCTAGTGATTAGGCAATATTTTACATATGCATACTATTTACAGATAGTTCGTATGTTTGATTAAGCAGTATGAAATACAATGCCAATGGAGTGATTAGCCCAAAAGGTTTTTCCATTGTATGCTTAGTATGTCTATCAAATACTCCCTCCGTCCCAGAAAGATGGTCCATTTTTGACTTTTGATGGTCAATACAAGTGAACTTTGGCTAAATATAAATGTCAATCTAACCATCCTTGTGAAATTCTAAAACTTGTTATTGATTAATCATCAAGTGATTTATCAATGACAAATTTTAAAATTTCATTGGGATGATTAGATTGATGATAATCTTTGGTCAAAGTTCACATGTTTTGACCATTAAAAATCAAAGTGGACTATCTTTCTAGGACAGAGGGAGTATCAAGTATAGATTGTTATGCTATACAAAGGTGAGATCTACTCTTTATTATGCTGAGTGATTGCTTTGCTTTTTGAATCTTGCACTTTTGAGTTGCTAAGTGTTACTACCTCCGTCTCAAAATAAATGCCAAAATTTGCTCTTGATCAAGAGCAAATTTGGACATTCATTTGGGACGGAGGGAGTAGAAGTTTTGTAATGTAGCCAACTTTTTCCTTCCATTCCAAGCGGCTTCTGGATCTATTTCTCACATTCATAATTGGAATGCATTCCTATTAATTGAGATCGGCTACATGAATCATTTTTCACGCTTTGGACTCGAGGTGATAGAGAAACGCTCTGAGTATTCAAATTAAGTTCACATAAATACAACAAAATGGATCGATTGTCAGGCTGTGCAGCAACAATAACAAAAAAGCCTTAGTCCCAAAATAATTTGGGGTCGGCTAATATGAAACCTTATGTCATCGTGAAAGAAAAAATAAGTCAAAAGAAGAAATAGGTGGAAAAATATTTATAAAATGAAAAGAAGAGAAGAAGAAAAATTAAAAATAGTAATAATAAAAGACTAAATTAGATTGGGAAAATAATAATAATTATTATACTATAATAAATAAATAATAACAAATTGGAAAAAAAATTAACCCCCATTACAGACATGAATTTTTGCCATCCACTCCGGCCTCTTGAACGCAATATTTTCATCCAATCCAAGTCAACTCATATCGTTTTCAATCACCCTAATTCAAGTTTGCTTGGGTCTTCCCCTACCCCTTGTCATTTTATCACTTATCCACTCTTCAGGCCTTCTAACCGGTGCATCACTCGGTGTTCGTCTCACATAACCAAACCACCTTAGACGTTTCTCCCTCATTTGATCCTCAATGGGCGCAACTCCTACTTTACCCCTGATCACCTTATTCCTCAATCGATCATTTTTTGTATACCCGCACATCCATCGTAGCATACGCATCTCGATGGATGTGTGGGCATACAAGAAATGATCGATTGAGGAATGAGGTGATCAAGGGTACCTAGTGCAACACTTCTCCTTTATCAGGCTTCAGACGGCCCGTTTTGAAGATTGATTTAATAAACAAACATATAAAAGAACAGTCTGAGGAAAAAAAATCTACTAGATAATTCTATATTTACATACAAAAGCTAGCAATCACTTTACATTTGTGACCAATGAGTTCACTGCAAACATAAGGTTTGGGTCATTACGATTACATGACCTCTAATCCAAACAATTTTAGTCTAAACCAATCCATTCGAATCCCCCACAAATATGTCTCCTTCAATTTCAAGTATGTCTGCATGTTGAGCAAACTGTCACATCTAGCTTGATGACTCTTTCGAGCCACACGATCAATGTGAAGGGTCTTTGCGTTCTTTTCCAATCCACCAACAGTTTATAGTTTACAGCCCTTAACAATATGCGCCATATCATACACATACACCCCGAAATATACCTTTATGTAGTTCATAAACTCGCGAAAGTCATTCGGCAAATAACTTTGGTTCAATACCTTAATCAATCAGGTGGCCAAAATCTTATGGACTATGGAGAGTAACCCAGGTCACCCTCTTAACTTGAAATAATCAATGGGGATTCCAATGATAAGTTCCAACTAGTCTGGAGTCTGGACTCCCTAAACAAGTGAGCAAAGTGGCTCGAATTGATATCTTTTCTTTGTTCTTTTGGAAATCGATTCCTTGATCCTTCGACGTATAGATTCTGATTATCTAGTTCAATGTCGAAATCACGGAAATTGAACTGTCATATGTATGAGGAGTTACAAGAACTTGGGAGGTTTCCTCGAAAATCTGATAGAGTAAGCCCAAGCTGGATTAGCTTGGCGTTGTTGACGTGAATTTTCATGTAGTGGTAGGTTTCAAGAGCGGTGGATAGGCCGGAAACACGAGGATAGGGCAGGGTTGGGGGATATTGGTACCGGGGAATTTAGTATCCATTGAAACAAATGGGAATCGATCAATGAGTGAGTCGATGACAACAAATTGCTTATCTAAAGTGTCTTCCCAAACCTCAATCACAACCACATTCTTCTTCTGGGTAGTCATGGAAACAATGATCGAAAACAAGAATGAAAGAAAGTGAGGTTAAGTGGAAATTAGAATGGAGTAAGTGAGATTAATCTGGAATGTGGGGATGAATTTATAATGAGGATTACAAATAAATCCTTTAGTTATTACTCCACATTTGTAATGTTGGAACCAAGAATAGAAGTAAGTGAGATTAATCAGTAATGTAGGGATGAATTTATAATGAGGATTACAAATGAATTTGTGAACTATTACTCCACATTTGTAATTACTTTTCTGAATGGGATTTCCTGGGTATCGTTGAATGTGAACGTGAATTATTAATAATCTCACTTTCTTTCATTCTTGTTTCCGATCATTGTTTCCATGATGACTGCCCAAAAGAAGAAAGTGGTTATGATTGAGGGTTGGGAAGACAATTTTGATGAGCGTTTTCTTCTCATCGACTCACTCATTGATCAATTTGCATTTGTTTCAATGTATACTGAATTTCCCGATACCATTATCCCCCAAACCCGCCTCATCCTCCTGTTTCCGGCGTATCTGCCGCCTTTGAAACCTACCACTACATGAAAATTAATGTCAATAACGCCAAGCTATCCAGCTTGGGCGCACTCAATCAGATTCTCGAGGAAACGTCCCTAGTTCTCATAACTCCTTATGCATATGACTGTTCAATTTTTCGTGTTTTCGACATCGAACTAGATGATCAGAATGAAAGCTCTATTCAGCTATTGAAGGATCAAGGAATTGATTGCCCAAAGAACAAAGAAATGGGTATCGATTCGCGCCACTTTGCCTACTTGTTTAGGGAATCCAAACTTATAGGAACTTATCATTGGACTCCCCATGGATTATTTCATGTTAAGAAGTTAACATGGGTTGCTTTCCATAGTCTATATGTTTTTGGCCACTTGATTAAGGTATTAAACCAAAGTGATTTGCTTGATGACTTTTGCGACTTTATGAACTACATGAAGGCGTATTTCGGGGGGTGTGTATGATATGGTGCATATTGTTACAGGCTGTAAACTGTATGGTGGATTGGAGAAGATCGCAAACACCCTTCACGTTGATCGCTGGTTCTGACAGTTTGCTCACAATGCAGACATACTTGAAATCGAAGGAAACATATTTGCGGGGGATTCAGATGGATTGGTTTAGACTAAAATTGTCTTGGTGGGGGATTCAAATGGATTGGTTTAGACTAAAATTGTCTTGATTAGAGGTTAATGACCTGAATATGTTTTCTCAAACCATGTTTGTAGTGAACTCATTGGTCACAAATATAAAGTGATTGCTAGGTTTTGTATGTAAATAGAAAAATTATTTAGTAGACAATTCTATTTAGTAGATTAAAGGAAAAATTCTACCGCACGCCAATTAGGGCGGCACTACTTTATGGCACCGAATGTTGGGCCTTGAAACAGTGCCACGTTCATAAGATGAATGTAGCAGAGATGCGTATGCTACGATGGTTGTGTGGGCATGCAAGAAATGATTGATTGAGGAATGAGGTGATCAGGAGTATGTAGGAGTTGCTCCCATTGAGGATAAGATGAGCGAGAATTGTCTAAGGTGGTTTAGTCATTTGAGACGAAGACTGAGTGATGAACCAGTTAGGAGGCCTGAAGAGCGGAGTAGTGATAAAATGGCGAGGGGTAGGAAAAAACCAAAGCAAACTTGAATTAGGGTGATTGAAAATGATATGAGTTTGCTTGGATTGGCTGAAAATATGGCGTTGAAGAGGCCGGAGTGGAGGGCAAAAAATCATGTGGGTGATGGGGGTTGATTTTATTTTTATTTTTATTTGTTTATTATATTATTATTTTCATTTTCCCTATCTATTATATATTTATTCTTTTATTATCACTATTTTTATTTTTTTCTTCTCTTCTTTTCATTTTCTAAATTGTTTTTCCCACCTTTCTCTCTCTCTCTCTCTCTCTCTCTCTCTCTCTCTCTCACGATGACATATGAGGATTCATCTTAGCCGACCCCAAATTATTTTAGGACTAAGATTGTTGGTGTTGTTGTTCTTTTATACATGTTCTTTTATTCTTAATTGCATGACATCCTGGAGTATTATTGATAGCAGTGGGGACTTCAGTTTAGTTATTGTGTTCTGGTAAAGAATAGCGTCCCAAATATTCATTTTTTAGGTAATGGCAGTGGAACAGGTGCATTGGCTATCTTTTTGAGGAAGTCGTTTCAACTCGACATTACTACTTCAGACTATGAAGACGAGGAAATTGAAGAGAACATAGCTCATAATTGCCGGGCTAATGGAGTTACGCCAGTCCTTCCTCACATAAAGCGTTGGTTCTTTTCCTGCAAATTCATACTCTCTCCTTCCCAAAATGATCTTCCCACTTTTTCGCCGTTATTACTAGTGAACTTTGACTTTGGGCAATAATTTTAGGTTGATTTATTATATTAATGAAAATCTAAAACTTAATATTGATACACTATCAACAATACTATTAGTAACAAATTTTGGATTTTAATTAGGATAACTAAAACAACCTAAAATTATTACTCAAAATTCATTCGTAACGGCGAAAAAAGTGGGAAGATCATTTTGGGACGGAGGGAGTATTATTTTTTAATTATTTCTTGATGTGAAGAAGAGATGCAGGAAATTTATATACCAAACACTATATTTGCCATAAAAGTATTGGGAGTTTTGAAAACTTTCGAGTTTTCATATAGGCTTTTATTTACTTCCTTCCAATCAAAGAGTCAAAGGTTGAGAAGTCCAATAACTAAGTGACATAGTAGAATTCTTTTAGTTGGTCTGAGTTACTAGAATTCTTGAGCACTAATCCAAGATGTTTTACTCCCTCGGCCCTGGAAAGTTAGTCCCTCTTTTTTCATTGTTAGTTTGAATGAACTTTGAGCAATAATTTAGGTTACTTTTAATTATCGTAATGAATATCTAAAACTTGTTATTGGTACACCATTATAAATATTATCAATAACAAGTTTTAGATTTTCAATAGGATAATTAAAAGTAACCTAAATTATTACTCAAGGTTCATGCAAATTAACAATGAAAAAAGCGGGACTATTTTCCGGGACAGGGAGTATATCACATGTTAAGAATAAAGTTGAAAAATTGAATATTATGGTCATGATTTTATAGTACAATGTTTAAGTTAAACATCTCAAAATAGAACTAATGCACTCTTTGGTTGTAACAGAGGGAGAGTTTGAATTTGAGAGGGTGGTTGTGGTTGTGGTTGGGGGTAGTAGGGGGTTGCTCATATGTAAGATTTTTTAGTGAACTTTTAGATTAATAGAAAACCTAGATTGAAGCTGCAAATTTGATTTTGAGGGGAAACTTAAGTGCTAAAAGCACTATGATTTATTTGTTTCACACATCAAGTCTAGGGGGGGGGGGTGAAAACTCCTTCCAATCCAAAAACTCTCTTACTAACTTTCATGGTCAACTCGATTGAACTAATGAGTATATTGTTGTAATTACTAAATGATATAAGAAATACGTGAAAAATACATGTTCTTCTAGAGGGTTCAAGTCGTTTTTCTTACTCGTGTATGTCTTCCTAGGATGTGTTTAATATACGTGAAGACAGTAAGCTTCAAGTTATAAGAAGCCATTATACACTCGATTATCCTCGTGATTTAGATTTCCGCCAACACGTTCTCTTTTATAGAGGCCAAATTATCTTTCTAATCTTTCACAATAATAGTTAATCTAAGCCACTAAAGTGATTTATCTATGAACTCTTTCTGGGACCCACTGCCCTTGCCCACCCTCTCCCTGCATCTGTTCTCTGCACTCATTTGCTCTTTTAATCGACACGGAAATTATTTTGATTCGATGGTACAATAATAGTTAATCTAAGCCACTAAAGTTCACTGAGGAATAATGGAGTATGATGGTTATTTTTTGCTGGGAGTCGATCCACAAATCTTACTCGAGTGCCCGAAAGATAGAAACGGGTTAGAAAGGAGTGCATCTGCATTCCTTGAGCGAGTGGTCCAGATAAATTCATTCGATGAATACATCAATGAGTTCCAGATTGTTCGATGTCAATTGGAGACCAGAGCCTCACACATGTGTGAAGAACTGACTGAAGCTTTCTTCCTGGAACATTTCATCGCTGGAATGGAAGAAGGAAGTAAGTATTACGTCAAAGGGCTTGCGCCTTCTTCAGTATATTGGGCTATGATGTATCTTAAGCACTCCAATGCTCAAGAAAATAAATCCACAGAGAACTATCAAGAGCCAAAAGGTATTCAAAAATCTTCTTCTTCTATGGTTGTTGATTGTGTAAAGGATTCCCTAAAAGTTGATATTTCGAAGCTAGTTGATGAAACGGGTATGGAACTCTATTCAACAAGCTCAGATGCTGAAAGTTACAATCAATTTGCACGGAGGAAACAAATTGCAGCAATGAACACTAATTGTTCAATAGAATGGCCAGGAGGAAGACTTAAGAGATTGCTTGAATCAGGTGTCAAATGTAATTACGAAGTAAAAGTTTGTGGTGATCTTGAATTGATACTCAAATTACAGGAGTTTGGACACCAATCCATGGATGAGAGGTGTGCTTCAGTGCATGAAATGGAAGGGGTATCTCATGTAATTCGTGTACGTGCTGAAATTTTAATAATTTGTTTGGGGTTATCATATGAGTGGTGGGATCCAGGAGGTATCTATGTGAAACTGCAGAGGCTAGGGCTACGGTGGAAGCCACATGAGAGGAATATTCCAAGGTGCAGAAATCAGTCTCCTAATATTCACCTTGAGGACAAGGTGAAAGTTTGGGCGGGGGTAATGATAGACATCTAGACTCAAGAATGGAAAGGGAGACAAGTTGCTGAAATTATGGCTAGGATCATGAAGATGTTACAATTGCTAAAGATGTCATGCTGAATTAGGGGCTTGAATAATGTTTAGGTTACTTTCTTTTCTTTTCTTAAGACTATAAATAAGGGGCAGTATGGAGGAGAAACTCATCCAGAAAATAGTATTGGAAGTCGATTGACTTGGGAGAGTTCCAGCCTCTAGAATAGCTGGTAGGAGAGTGCCAACCTCTATAATTGTTGGTATTTCATTGTTCTGTAGGAGAGTCGCAGGAGAGTCCTAGAGTCCTTGTTATTATTGGTGTTCTTTCTATTTCGTTGAATAAAATAAGTTTTTTCTTTACTATTCAGTAGTATATTATCTGTGCCTATCATATATGTTTCTTTGTTCTTAATTATATCAAGTTAAAATTACCCGATAACATATGCTTACAAAGTTACAAGTCTAGTTTTTTATTTTGTATCAGATTCATGGGGGGATCCCTTTCCAACTGCTGAACCAGACTGGGACCTGATAATTGCTAGTGACATCTTATTATGTAAGTCCCTAAATATTCTCTCCAGTCTAAATTGCAAATATATATGAATTCCGTCCCAACATGAGACATGAGTATGCTTCCAAAATTTTCCTGTCTGAAAATGAGTGTCATTTCTATATAGATTTACTTAATTCACATTTGAGAAGTATCCCTGCTATAATTTCCACACTAAGGGAAGTCATTTACTTGCTAGGGGAACTTCGTAAAAGTCAATTACTTTGGTTTAAGTTTCATAATAACCATATTCAACAGTTTGCTAAACTTCAGTTTGATCCCTGCTTACTTGAATAGATTTTTGATTAAATTTGGCTTGCTCTTATAGATGTGAAACAGTATCCCAACTTAATAAAGACGCTATCTTTTCTCTTCAATTCATTCAAGCCACGAAAAGATGATGCTAGTCCTCAAGCAAATAACATACAAAGTGGTAATACTTGCTGTGATTCACTCCTTGTATTATACGCTTTTGTGTCCCAGAATGATGTTTCCACTTTTTTTTTTTGGTTGTTTGTTTGAATGAACTTTGAGCAATAATTATATGTTAATTTAATTATCCTAATGAATCTGAAATTTGTTGTTGATAATATTTATAATGGTGTAGTGATAACAAATTTTGGATTTTCCGTATGATAATTAAATCAACTTCTAATTATTGCTCAAAGTTCATTCAAACAAAACAAAAGAAGTGGGAACATCATTCCAGGACGGAAGGAGTAACTTTTCTTTTTTACTGATTTCTATTAATAGACACGCTTGCTGGACTTCCCCGACCGGCATTTTTAATGAGTTGGAGGCGTAGGATCGGAAAAGAAGAAGAGTCTTTATTCTTCACTGGCTGTGAAACTGCTGGTCTCGAAGTTCAACATCTCGGGTCCCGCGTCTATTGCATTAAGCGTAAAGAAACTACAACCACGGGTATGGATTAAGCCGAAATTTTCTACAAGTTAGAAGCCTTTATTTTTTTTTTCCATTCACAAGTTTGTCACTCTCACATAATGTCCATGGTGTAATCTTGAATTAAGTATGGCACTAGATAAGCTTGCTTAAAGTTGACCTGTGCTAAGCTTAAGTCAAGCTTGAGAACGAGTTTGAACGTGATCTTAGGCTTAAGGAACAAACGAGCTGCTCTGCTCTTAGAAGTTTGGTTATTAGACAATATTTGCTGGTATTTTATCTAACTTTTTTGACTCTGGCTTTAATCCAGCATGAGCGTATCTTTGTTACAGCTTGTTTAGTCTAGTAATTTGAGCTTGTGCTCGAACATTGATTTTCTTATCTGAACTAGACTAAAAGTAGAAGGGGATGTGCTTCAACCCTAGTCATTTTTCCCTCCGTCCCTAAATGAGTGTCTATGTTCGACTTTGAGAGAAATTTAAGGAAGTTCTCTAAGCATTTATAGTAGTATATTTGCATAAATACCCTTAATGATCTCATTAAATGATTAGAACAGAGTTAAACACCAATTTCGTCCCTAACCTATTGACTTTTTTTCCTTTTCGTCCTTCACCTATTTTCTTTTTCCTTTTCATCCTTGACCCTTTTATTTGTGAACCATCTCATCCTTCCGTCCATGTTTCTTCCAATATTCCGTTAAATAATGCGTATGTGGCACGATGACATCACTAATGTGCTTATTTGGCACTAGGCATGCAAACTACTTGTTGATGACGAACTTTAGAGGGTCAATATGTAAGAAATGAAATATGTAGCTCTATGTTTATTCTTACCAAATATGAAGGGCATAAATGATCTATTTTTTTCATTCACTGCATATATTATAAAATTACTGTTATAATTATCTTGTATCATTTATTTATTTTGAAGTATAGGAGTATTATCTTATAATTTCTGAACCATAGTAGTAATCTTAAACTAGTTTTTTCTTTCAAAAGAAGAATTATATTTTTTTATAGAAGAAGAATTATATTTTTTTATAGAATTATTATCTTTTATGATTATTATTTTGCAAAGAAAATATTATGACAATTTTTTCCTTTTTTTTTTTTTTTTTTTTTTTTGAGATATAAGGATGTTGTCAATAAAATACTACTCCCTCTGTCCCTAAATGAGTGTTCATTTTCAAGAAATCTTTGTCCCTAAATGAGTGTCTTTTTTGAACATAACTTTCTCCCTAAACGTTTTTTTTCGAATTTTTTTTCACCGGTTTCTTTATACGTGCAAAACTAAAGGTTTGGAAAGGAGATTACAAGATTATATATGAATCGTTGTTACCAAATTGTTCAAAAAGTTGAGATTTTCAGTGTCCCTTAAAATGAAATTTGGACACTCATTTAGGGACAGAGGTAGTACTATCTTACTTCAAAAAAGGAAAAAAAGAAAAACCCCATCAATATACTAACATACTGCAACAACCGGCAACACGTCCCCCCACCACCACCCAACACCACCAACAGCCTTTATCACCACCTCCAAGATCTGAAGAAAAGATCTCCAGAAATTAAAAATGATGATACATATCCCCATTACAAATATCTCAAAACCTCCTTTAATTCACCGAATGCACACCCAAATTCAAATTTCAAACAAGTCAAATAGCCCAAATTCAACCCCAAATCGAGAACCAATCGTCTCAATAAATCAAATGGCCGAAAAAAACAAACCCCGTCAATCCAGAGTTTTCCTCCGTCAATCCAGATTCGCTCCGATTTCTTCCAATCGAGCACTCTTTTTCAGATCTGGAGGGAATGGAGAGTCGCCTTCGGTTGGACGGGTCACTACCAAAAAAACTCTCTTATTAGGACAGCTAAGTGTCTCATTAAGCTGCCTTTAATTTGCCTATGAAACCGTCCCTAATTGTATTTGAAACACTAAGGGTTTCATTAAGTTGGTGTCACAAATACTTTTAGAACGGTTAATTTAGTCTCTATTTTGCCAAAAATGTACTTGGTTGTGAATTTTTTTGAGACTACTTTAGTTCCCGTCTCAAACTAGTGTCCTTAATTGAACTCCCAACAACTTTTGCTGTCTCAAATAGTCTTAAATTGAGACACTTTAAATGTCTGTCTCAATATATATGGTCTCTAAAAGTCATTTTTTCAGTAGTGGGTGGAGGATTGGGATGCGGTGGGGAGAGGTGATGGGGGCGGTTAACTTATCATCGCGGTAGAGGGAGGAGGGGAAGGGAAGTGGGGGCTGCGATGGAGGTGTAGGGAGGCGTCGGTCTGCTAGACGAATGAGCGCTCTCTTTTTTGGAGGAGGGGTTTTAATGTGTATGAGCTATATTTATATTTTACGGTATACAGTTTTTTTTTTTTTTTTACACATTAACCCCTTTAAACTTCCAAATCAGCAAGTATCTTAATGCTAAGTGCCAAATAAGCACATTAGTGATGTCATCATGCTACATAGGTATTATTTAACGGAATATTGGATGAAACATGGACGGAAGGATGAGATGGTTCACAAATAAAAAGGTCAAGGACGAAAAGGAAAAGGAAAAAGAAAATAGGTGAAGGACGTAAAGGAAAAAAGGTCAATAGAGGGACGAAATTGGTGTTTAACTCGATTAGAACATGATGATTGACAAGAGAACATAACATTAGGAAAGAAAAGAAAATAAAAAATCAAAGGGCAAAT
This sequence comes from Campanula takesimana, assembly GCA_026119855.1. NCBI lineage: Eukaryota > Viridiplantae > Streptophyta > Magnoliopsida > Asterales > Campanulaceae > Campanula > Campanula takesimana. Next base: position 2,367,073 of record JAOWBW010000039.1, on the reverse strand, counting down.
TGCAACTTGGTTACCTATGTTTTGCCAATAGTTGCAATTGGGTTCCCAACAGTGTAAAAGTTGCAACCCAGTAGCCATATTTGTCATTTTGTTGCAAGTTGATATAAACTCCATTAAAAATGTAACTCTCGTTAAAAACTAAGACACGTGCCTCGCACATGACTTTTAAAAGGGCAAAATGGACATTTCTCATTTTTAAAAAAATGATTATAATTTTTATGCAAAATAAAAAAATAAAATTAAGAAAGAATAAAGCAAAACAAAACCCATCATTTTCAAAAAATCAAAACCCATCAAACACTTTCCCCTACCCTGTAATCCTCTCCTCATTTTGCAACAATTCCACCTCTTTACTGCCATACCCATCGTCCACCACCTCTTCCTCCTTACTGCCATACCCACCGTCCACCACCTCATGCTTCCTTCATGTCCAGGTAATCTACCCCTTCACATCCCTCCTACTCTTGTAACCCATCCCTTCTATCCCTCCCACTCCCACATACACCGTCGCCCCTCTCCTATCGCTTCCACTCTGTTATTTTTGTTGCTTTCCACCCTGAAAATCAACTATGTTTTTAATTATTGTACTCCAGCTTGCTATTTTGAGTTTATGGAAGCTTGTATTTTGGTTTAGTTAGGTCTACTGTTCCAACTGATGAATTGGTGTTTGAAGTTGCTTTATTCAGATCTGGGATTCTTCAAACTTCTCCATGATATTCACGAAATTCACCTGTTTGATTACTTGGTTTGTGCTAATTTTGAATTTCACTATTGTTGTTTACTTTTTGTTGGGGATTTTTGTGATTTTGAAAGAAATTTGGGTGGTTGTATTGGTGGTGGTTGCCGGATTTTTGGAAGAATGGTGGTGGTGTTACAGAACGGTGGGTGATGGTGGAGTTGGGTGAGTATGTTGTCGTCCCCTAATCCTAATTGTGAGGGCATAGATTAAAACAAGGGTTTATTTGATGAATTACTCAATAGGTTTTGATGATTGTTGTTGTTGGTGTTTGTTATCGTGTTTTCCAAATACACCTAATTATGGATTTCAAGGATTTATTGAGAGAGTTCCACCCCCAATTTATTGTTCACTCATGGCAGCAATTGAATGAGGGCAGTCGGTGTTTGGTATTAAAGGGGAAGAAGACGAGCGTGCAAGTCACCTGCCAAAGTCAAATGTCCATTTTATCCCTTTAAATTCATGTGAGAGGCACATGTCTTAAGTTTTTAACGGGAGTTACGTTTTTAATGGAATTTATATCAAATTGCAACAAAATGACAAGCATGGCTAGGGTGTTGCAACTTTTACGCTGTTGGGAATCATATTGCAACTATTGGTAAAACAAGGGTAACCAAGTTGCAATTTGCCCAAAATCAAACCCCATCATCGGCATGAATTCTTTCCTTCCCCTCCGCCCTCTTTGGAGCCAAATTTTCTTTTATTCTAAGAAGATAAAAGGATTTAGTAACTTCACAATAAAATGGATACTCATTTAGGGACACAAACTTTTGAATATCTGAGCCATTTATCGACCGATGGAATGTTAGGTTTGATGGAGACCATTTATGCAATTATTATGGCTGCTTGTGATCAAGATTAGTGAAGGGTACGAATTCCGCCACCCCTATCAGAAAACCTACTTCCTCCTCTCTTGTACTATTATTAAATGACCCTTTGTTCCTCTATATAGCCATACCACAAAAACGGATCTGGAACTGCTCCACCCATTTTGCTCCACACCTCTCCACCCTATGGTCCCTATTCGACCATGTCAGCGAGCTCATTTTGTGTGCGCATGAGACTTCTCTGAAAATTTGTGGTCCCACCAACCTTAAAAACATCTCGTCCGTTAAACACAAAAAAGGCGAGGTGGCAAGATCGAGCCCGTAGGGTGGAGCGCCCGCTAGAGCAGTTCAAAATCCCCACAAAAACCCTCAACTAGTAGATATCTCTCACATTCATAGCCATACCTAACAGTTTTTGTCCCATAAAAAAACTTAAAAAAACCAAATCAACTGAAAGTGAAATGCAACTACAAACAAGTGTCTTTCACACATTCAAGTACCATGAAACTTCGTTGAAGTTTCGTGCAGTCCCTACTCGTAAAACATCCGTCATGCTCAATCAGTATATTGTCTTGGCTAGATTTGAGTACGGGTATTTATCGTTATACCCAGAACAACAATTATTGATTTGAAGAAACTAGAACATCGGAGCCTTAAATTATGAGTTTTTTGCTACCTATAGAACTTATCTTAAAATGTGGGACAAATGTTGAGTCACTCATTATTGAACTGTTTTTTTTTATACAAGAAGTTGAAAGATGAAGCTTCCCAGAAGCTTCCTCTCTCTCTCTCACACACAGACACACACATAGTTAGGTTCTGTAACTTCTGTTAAGAGATAGAGTAGTATGGGCATGGGGGTTTCTTTAAAATGAAGTACTGGCAGGTAAAGGTCACAAATTGTTATCATGAAGTATGCATGAAAGGAATCCGAGGCCTGTGCAGTCCGACTGCACAACAGTCAGATTTTTTGTAATACATGAGTTATTTTTTATATTCGTGTGCTACGTTTTATCGGTAAACGTGAAAAGGGCTACATCTTTTTATTATAAGTTACGTTTTATAGTAACATAAATGAAAAAGCAGGGTCAAGGCTTAAGTCAGAAAGGAAGTGATATCAAAAGTGTTGTCACTGCAACGATATCACTTCTGGTAACACTTAACACACACGAACAGAAAACAGTTTCTGAAAAGAGTTTGCAACGGAAAATCAACACAAGACTTATTTTTCTCAAGATATATAAATTATATATCTTGAGGGATGCCTCAAAAGGCGAGACCTTTACTAAATAATATGAAATGAAGTACAAGGCCGAGAGTTCCCTAATGCTATTACAATGAAAGCTTTGTGGAACGACTAAGTCTAATACACAGAATCCTAACCTAGCCAAGACACTTATAATACTCGATACAAGAATATAAATGTGTTTGGGAATTTATAAGGAACTAAGGAATGTGTAAGACTTTCTTGTGAGGAGAGTGTGTGTATTTGCTTCAAGTGTTGTATCTTCATTCTCCACATCCTCTTCTATTTATAGGCTTCAATAATACTTGGGGAATACTCATAATGGCTTGTTGTTGATCACAAAAACGTGGGGAGAGAGTGGAGTTAGTTGGCCGAGCCTTGGGGAGGATAATTCCCACATTTCCTAATTTGTAGGAACAAATTCTTTGTGCCCAAGTTTTGTGCTTCGCCTTATTGTACTTCCTAGCTTCAGCGCCTTGTACTTTCTCCTCCATAACGCAGTCGTTGAATGGGTCAAATTCCCCATGTGTTTGTTATGCTTAATTCCCACATGTTTGAATGGATAAAATCCCATTTTATCCATAATTCTCCTTTTTATCTTCCTTGCAATATCCTAGCTTGTATTATACCTGTAAATTGGACCAACATAATAACAAACCTTGCAATAATATTAGATATTAGTCCAGCAATTATTTAAGAAGCAAATATACAAATATAATAATGTCTGCCCGTCGGCAGCACTGGGAAGGTGTGGTTATCACTTCTGGTATCACCACATTCTGCACTTACAATCTCCCCCTTAATTGTATATTTCTTCACAAACTAAATAATGCTGTGACCCTGCAAGACAATGTTAGCCACAAATACAGAATATACATAAATTCTCCCCGCAAAGATTAACTCCCCCTCAAAGAGGCAAGTCAACCAAAAAACAATGATTTTGAAATAGTTTTAAATCAAGTAAACTAAACATGATTAAAAACTAATTATCCAAAACAAAACCAAAGTTATAAAATCCAAAAACCATGAAGTGTTTAAGACACTTCACACAAATAAACCAACCAAAAAACAAATGTAAAACAAATGTTAAGTGCAACCTAATAGTTTTAAAACAACTAACATAATTTTTTTTTTAAAAGCTACCAAGAATAGAAACACACCAACTACCAAACCTGTTTGAGTATCAATAGCCCGCACACGTGCATTAGCAGTTAGATCAGCACTTGTGTTAGCATGCAGAACAGCACTTGTGGTAGCATGCAGAACAGCACTTGTGGCAGCATTATCTCCCCCTGTTTGTGAAGAATACTGTGCAAAGAATTTCTACAAGTCTGTATGAATCTGTATCTGACTTGAAGTCTGCATTGATGGAGCTTGGGCAGTCGGTTGGCGTGAAGAAGATGAGTCTTTTCTCTTCTTTTTCTTTTTCTTGATGGTAGTCACTATAGGTTGGGAAGGAGCCGACGTAGGAGGAGCCTGTGCGACCGGAACAGGTGGAGGTCCGGAGACAACAATGGCGAGATTTCCATGAGCTCATTTGAGGTTTTGGAAGGGGAAGCCATTTATAGAGTTTTGAGAATAGAAGGAAAGAATTTTGGGAGAGGGATTTTGAGCGTGAGAGAGACTGAGAGAGAGAGGTCGGCGAGAGAAAGAGGGAGATCGGTGAGAAGGAGGGGTTTAATTTGGATATTTTAGGAAGTATTCAAATGGAAGAGATAAACACTCATTATGATAGGTCTCTTCCTAAACCCTGTAAACTCTCAACTCCCCCTATTTCTTAGCTAGATAGTTAAACTCAATCACATCACTCACAATTTTGATAAAACAACCGGCCATTATCCCAAAAGCCTTTTTTTTTTTTTTTTTTTTTTTAAGAAAATAAAAATTAAGAAAATAAAAAATCTAGAATAAATCGGCATAGGTAACAGAGATTAAAAAATTTTGAAATTCAAATTCAATTATGACTCCAAAATTTTAGGAATGCATTTACCTAATTTGATTTACCAAAAATAAAATATAAAAGGATTTAATAAAAACCTTTTTGAAATCAAAAACTCCACAAATTTAAGGGACTTTCGGACTTCCCAAATTTAATTATTAATTCCGAAAATAATAAATAAATAAAATAATGTGGCACATACTAATGTGTTATCGGCAATGATGGTAACACTTAGGAAAACATACAAGTCAAGTATCCCCTTGATAAAATTTTCACTTTAAGAAACTTAAAGGCAAAACAATCCTCATAATAAACACTTGAGGCAAATTGTTAGGCTTCTTTATAATAAGCAATTGAGGCTAAGAAACAAGCTTTTCATCTTCAAACATTTGATGCATAGCAAGCCTTAATTACATGTTTGAAGTTAACACTATATAAGCTTGTTCTTCATCTTTAAGCACTTTAAAATATAAGCATAATTTACACTTCTTTATCTACAAGGAAGCATTGTAGTAGCGAGCTCCGTGCTCCGAGTCCTTATAAAGGGTAAAAAATACTTTAGTGATTTGTACATTTCAAGTAGGATACACTGTAGCAGCGAACTCCATGTTCCTAATACTTAGTACGAAATCACTAGATAGTATCTCCCTTTGGCAAGAGTGCATCGTCGCAGCGAACGCCGTGCCCCGAGTTACTTAGAAAATACTACAAGTGCTTTTTGCCTTTTGCCTTTTATTTTATCACAAAACATTAGTGACTTTGTCACTTTTTAGAACAAAGGGGATTTGACAAATATGTTAACCAAGTATAAACCTACCGAAACAAAAAGGTCAGCATGTGCCGCCGCGAGGGCTTAAAACCCGAAAATAGAAAAAACTAAAAAACGGTTTTTTTATTTTTCAAAAATTAAAATATTGTACAACAACAAAGATGATCCAAGGGGTTTAAACAAGAAATGGAACAAGAGACTTCTTCAAGTTAGAAAATCTCTTATGGTTAAAAACTTGAATCAAATATTCATCTTTCAAAGTACTTTCAGATTCAAGCTTAGAAAGAAAACATGAATGGTTTACCTTAATATACCTAACCATGTCTCGATAATTAACAGGTTCCTTACGTGTAGTTTGTATCCCTTCGTCTAACCTCCCTATCACTTGGGATATAGGATGATTCTTTTGAATCCTCAAAGGGGGATCTCTTCTGACGGGATCATCAACTCTATTGGAGTCCTCATTATGTTCATTTTCTGCAACTGGACTGACTTTTGGTCCAACACTTATGTCAACACTTGGTCCAACATAAATGTCAAATTCACTTTGAGGTTGTTCCAGCAGTACCAAACGAGGATAAGCACCTGGTTCATCTGCAACACTTGACAGATCATCAAAAACAATATTTACAGATTCTTGAATAGTTCCCAATCTTAAATTATAGACTCGATATGCAAGATTGTCATGAGATTATCCAAGAAAAATGGCTTTATCATTCTTAGAGTAAAATTTAGCTAAGCGATCCCAGTCTTTTAATATATAACATACACACCCAAACACATGGAAGTAATGAACACGTGGTTTCTTCCTATTCAAAATCTCATAGGGTGTCATAGTTAAACCGGGTCTTAGAAAGACTCTATTAGAAATGTGACAAGCCGTGCTCAAAGCTTCAGCCCAAAATCTTTTTGAAATCCTTTTAGAGAACAGCATAACACGGGCCATATCAAGCAATGTCTTATTTTTCTTTTCAGCCACACCATGTGGTTTAGAGATCGAAAAATCATGGTGTATCCCATTTTTCTTACAAAAAGTATAAAAGGAAACATTTGCAAATTCTTTTCCATGATTGGATCTTATACAGAAAATAGGTGAGCAAAACATGTTTTTGATTTTGAAATGCAAGAGTTTAAATTTATCTAAAGTTCCAGATTTTTCTCTTAGGAAATATACCCAAGAAAACCTAGAGAAATCATCAACTATAACAAAAACATACCTCTTACCTCCTAGGCTTTCTACCTCAATTGGACCCATCAAGTCCATGTGCAAAAGCTGAAAACAATGTGTTGTCCCGAAGTGTTGCTCCTGGTGTTGGGTAACACTGCGGGTAATACGAGTCTCCATACTCTTAAGGCAGTCCCCACACACAATTTTGTTCTTCAGATTCAGTTTGGGGACTCCTTTGACAGCCTCAAACTGGAAAATTTTCTTCAAGTTTCCATAAGGGGCATGTCCCAACTTTTGATGCCACAAAATTGTGTCATCCATATTAACTGAATTGCATACTTGTTTATCTTCAACAAGATAGCAATTGTCACTTGATCTAGTTCCTGACATTACACAAGTGTTAGTGTTATCAAAAACTTTACAAGTATTTTTATTAAATTTTACCTCCAAGTTGTCATCGCACAATTGGCCAATGCTAATTAAATTAGCAACCAATCCATCAACGTGTAAGACACCCTTTAAGGCAGGGAATCCGGAAACATCAAGTGTCCCTTTCCCTATTATATTGCTCTTTCCTCCACCTCCGTATGTCACCGTTTCACCTTGGATAGATTCATAGTCTTTCAAAAACACTTTTGTTCCCGTCATATGATGTGAGCAACCACTATCAAAGTACCATGAACCTGAAACGTTAGTCCTCAAAGAAGGAAATACAACATTGCATTTATGATTGGATTTTTGAAACCAAAATTTCTTTTTAGACTTTTTGATTTTCTGATTACCAGTGTTGTCTTGAGTGTTGGGTAACACTTGAGATAACACATGTGGACTGAAATTTTTCTTTTTGAGAGTAAAACAATCAAATTTACTTTGTCCAGTTATGTGATAGTATTCACACACACACGGTTGATCAGAAATATCACTTGATGAACTACTTTTTACTTTTTCATGTTCTTTTACAAAACATGTTTCATAATTTTCATTCAATAAGGTAGAAGTGATTTTATCAAGAGAGTCTTGAAACCCAATACCTGCTTTGAGAGACTTACTCAAGTCGAGTATTTCATCCAATTTTGAGAACCTCGTGTTGAGCTTTTTGAAGGTGGTCTCGGCTAGCTTCAACTTGGACTTGACTTTAACAAGTTCAACATCCAACTTTGTGAATTGCACCGCCAACCGAGTCAAAGAGTCTTTTAGCTCATGATTTTCTTTGGTTAAGATCGCTACCATATTGTTCTCTTTCTTCCATTCTTTAAACAACGCCTTGTAGTGATCTTTTAACCCATCAATGAGCTCATCCTTGCTTAAATCCTCCTCATCTAGACTTCCTGCATCAACATTAATTGAACCATGAAAGCAAAAATCTTCAGAAAATTTAGAAGGATTATACCTGCTGGGTGTTGGGCTTGGTGTTATCGCACTCTGGGTAACACCATTGGCAACACTTTCTGAATCTGACTTTGAGTGCTCCAAAGCCATGGTCAACATGGCTGATTGATCACGTTCTTTAATGTTTTCTAGCTCTCTTTCCTCACTATTCCTAAGGGAAGTATGATTCGAGCCAAGAAGAATAGAAAGTCTCTCAAGATATGGATTTGCAGGATCATAAGCCATGACACACTGGACCGAAGTACTTAGTATATCAAGTAACCAGCTCTGGTGCCAATTGAAAAAGCAGGGTCAAGGCTTAAGTCAGAAAGGAAGTGATATCAAAAGTGTTGTCACTGCAACGATATCACTTCTGGCAACACTTAACACACACGAACAGAAAACAGTTTCTGAAAAGAGTTTGCAGCGGAAAATCAATACAAGAATTATTTTTCTCAAGATATATAAATTATATATCTTGAGGGATACCTCAAAAGGCGAGACCTTTACTAAATAATATGAAATGAAGTACAAGGCCGAGAGTTCCTTAATGCTATTACAATGAAAGCTTTGTGGAACGACCAAGTCTAATACACAGAATCCTAACCTAGCCAAGACACTTATAATACTCGATACAAGAATATAAATGTGTTTGGGAATTTATAAGGAACTAAGGAATGTGTAAGACTTTCTTGTGAGGAGAGTGTGTGTATTTGCTTCAAGTGTTGTATCTTCATTCTCCACATCCTCTTCTATTTATAGACTTCAATAATACTTAGGGAATACTCATAATGGCTTGTTGTTGATCACAAAAACGTGGGGAGAGAGTGGAGTTAGTTGGCCGAGCCTTGGGGAGGATAATTCCCACATTTCCTAATTTGTAGGAACAAATTCTTTGTGCCCAAGTTTTGTGCTTCGCCTTATTGTACTTCCTAGCTTCAGCGCCTTGTACTTTCTCCTCCATAACTCAGTCGTTGAATGGGTCAAATTCCCCATGTGTTTGTTATGCTTAATGCCCACATGTTTGAATGGATAAAATCTCATTTTATCCATAATTCTCCTTTTTATCTTCCTTGCAATATCCTAGCTTGTATTATACCTGTAAATTGGACCAACATAATAATAAACCTTGCAATAATATTAGATATTAGTCCAGCAATTATTTAAGAAGCAAATATACAAATATAATAAAGTCTGCCCGTCGGCAGCACTGGGAAGGTGTGGTTATCACTTCTGGTATCACCACATTCTGCACTTACAATCCTACTTCTGTACTGTCGGACCGCACGAGTTGACAGACATGTGACTCTAGTAGGGTTGATTATGTGCAGACGTGTCCATCCGGTTAAAACCGGAGGTTGACGGTTATAACCGCCGGTTATGTTTTTCGTTAAATGCTAACCGTAACCTAACCGTCTAACCGTGATGTCCGGTTACGGTTTACCGGTTAAACCGGTTACCTTTTTTTTTTTTTTTTTTTTTTTTTCAAAACAGTTTTATTAACAGTTTTTTGTTAAAAAAAAAAAAAAAAAAAAAAAAAACACTTCATTTTTTTAAAGGGTTTTTTTTTCAAGTAAAAAAAAAAAATTTAACTGTTTTTTTAAACAGTTTTCTTAACAGATTTTTTTAACAGTTTTATTAACAGATTTTTTTACTTTTTTTTTTTTTTTTAAAACAGTTTTTATAAAAAAAAAAAAAAACGGGAGTATATGTATGAGTCATACATATATTAAACAGTTTTCTTTTGTTTTTTTTGTTTTTAAGTTAAAAACTTAAAATGTATAAGTGTATAACTATAATGTATAACACAAATTTTTTAAGTAAAAAAAGGGACGGTACCCTTAAATTTTATTAATTAAAATTAAAATTACAAAGAGGGGGACAACCAATCCTTGCCCTTTTATAATTAAGGGAGGAAAAAATGGAGCCTTATTACCTCAACTAAACTATTACAATGAAATAAAAATAAACTTATTCTAAAAATTAAAATAAAAACTATCTACATTCCATCCCCTTCCGAACTTCCCGTAGAATCTTCCAAGTCGTATTGATATTGTGGATCTACATTTACTAAATCCTCTTCATAAGGCATATCTTGCTCCCTCTTTTCCGCTCTAACCCAATCACCAAGCAAGAGTTGATATTCCAAATTTTCACAAGTTAGTTGGGAACGTCTTGCATCCAAAACATTTCCTCCCACACTAAATGCCGATTCGACGGCCACGGTTGAAGCGGGAGAAGCTAAGACTTCTTTTGCAATTAAAGAGAGTATGGGATAAGTTTCTTGCCTTTGTGACCACCACCTCAAAATATCAAAAGAAATTGGATTTGAAGTGTTTTGTACAACTTCATGTCTAGTAGAGAAATATGCTTCCAACTCGTACGGAATGCTAGAGGTAGAAGAAGAAGAAGGAGACGTTCTAGGACGTTTTGAAAAATAAATATCATTAACAAAACTATATGGATCGTTATTCACATCATATTGTGTATCAATACCAATATCTTCTTCATTAGGACTTGAGCCATATTGAGAAACATTTCCATGAATTGCACTATACTCATTATAAAGAGTCACCAAATCTTTTTTTGTATTTTCAACAATAATCGCCGGGTTTTCGTGTAATCCGTCCCCATTGGGGTATAAATTTGCATAATAAAACGTTATTATGCGGACTAGATCTTTCAATTTAATACGGGGATCCAACATCTTTGCAAGCAAAAATAGAGACGGAATGTTATCAAAATATTTGACCCACTTTTGCCTCATGGAAGCAATGCTTTCGTTTAAAATGGTGCAATTTTGCAAATTTTTAAAACTTAGAACTATTGCAATACATTGATCAAGTACCAAAACGGAAGTTGGATAATAAACTCCCGACAAAGCCAAAGTAGCGGTATTGAAAATCTTTAATAATTGACATAAATTAGTGCAAGCGTTCCATTGATACGCAAATAAAGGAATTTCATAGCCCATACTAATAAAAAAATCCATGATATGCTCTTTATACTCAAAACCATCAATTAACATTTTGTAGGTAGAATTCCACCTAGTCGGAACATCCATAGAAAAATATTTTTCGGGAAGACCCTTATTTAGTAAATATTTTATCCATTTTCTTGTAATTTTATTTTTTTTTGCAATAAAATAAAGAGTCTCTCTAATGGGTTTAACATATTGATCTAAAGCATCCAAACCATTTTTAACACATAAATTTATGATATGACATAAACATCTAATATGAAAATACTTACCCCCAAGTGACGGTTGACAAATGAGCATCAATTCCGGTATACTAGCGGTATTAGCACTAGCATTGTCGAATGAAATAGAAAATATTTTTTGCAAAAGACCATATTTTGCCAAAATGGCGTGCAACTTTCTACAAATATTTTCCGCGGAATGAGGTGGTTCAAAACTATCATATGCAAGTAATCTTTTTTGTAAAGTCCACGAATTATCGATCCAATGGCATGTAATACCCAAATAACTATTTCTTTGCCAATGATCACTCCAACCATCGGCACAAATTGAAACTCTTTGATCTAATTTTGATAAAACATCAATTAAAAAATGTTTATATTCCAAAACCACTTTTTTAATATCGCGTACGAGAGTCGTACGTGGTACTTTGGAGGCGGCCGGATTTAAAGAAAGTCTAATAAACCGTTCATAAAATTCATCATCCGCAAAGTTAAAAGCAAGCCCTTTAACACACACAAATTTGCACAATTCTTTCCTATAAACGACATTATTAAACTTAAATAAGACCGAAGACGTACCTTGGGTGTTAGGTTGAGCAAATTGTAATTGAGCTTGATCACTATCAATCCCAAGTTTTTCAGGATGTGTTGATTTCAAGTGATGGTTCAATGTTCCATGCCCATTACCTTTTGCGAACGGGTAAGATTTGGTGCAATAGTTGCAACACGCTCGAAAATGTACAAAGTCGTTGGGGTCAATTTGTACTTTTCGGAAATGGATCGTGAAAGTGTCGGATTTGGATTCTCGTGCTTGACGTTGCCCCCGACCACCTCTTCCCACGCCCCGAGCTCGGCCGGCCCCGGCCCTACCACTTTGAGGAACATTTTCTTCAACATTTTGCTCACTTTCCTCAAAATGTGACTCAATTTCCGGGTTAAGTGAGGAAGAATCAACATGTTCCTTGCCGCTCCTTCGAGATGAGGCCATTTTGTTAACAAACTAACTGAAACTGTTTAGAAACTGACTGAAACTCGCTAAAAAACTGACTGAAAATGATGAAAAACACAGATTTTGTTAAAAAACTGACTGAAACTGTCAAAAAACTGACTGAAACTCTCAAAAAATGACTGGAATTCTGAAAACTAACTGGAAAACGATTTGAAACTGACTGGAAATGGTTAACAAAGTGACTGGAATTTTCTAAATAAATTAAAAAAGTGATTTCGTTAAAAAACTAACTGGAAAGCGTTAAAAAACTGACTGGAATTATGCAATCTAACTGGAAATATGAGAGAGTGTGAGAGACTTAGGAATTAGTAGAGAGAGAAAGAGTATAGAGAAGATGTGGAACTAAAATGGTAGGAGGGAGGGGGTATTTATATGTAAGCAATTTTTGGTTTTTTTTTTTTTTTTTAATTTTCATTTAAGGCCGAAAGTTAACTGAACTAACGGCTAGTTGGAAAACTAGCCGTTTTTGGACAGTGGTGGTCAGTCAGACATGGGGAAATGGGGGGGGGGGCGGTGCAAATTTTTGAAAAGTAGCCGTTAGGCGGTTAACCGCCGGTTTTATAAACGGTTTAACCGCCGGTTAGCCGGTTGCCGGTTAACCGGTTTATAACCGGCGGTTTACCGGTTTTGAGAAGGGCCTAACCGAAACCGGACCGGGGAATTACGGTTGACGGGTGAGCCGGTTGCCGGTTAACCGGTTTCCCGGTTTTGACCCGGTTTTGACCGGTTAGAAACCGCCGGTTAGCCGGTTGCCGGTTTTTTTTTGGTCACGTCTAATTATGTGAAGGATAATGTCCTCATGTGTGTGAAGCCCTAGCCTTGGTAACAGAAACAAATTGAACCAAGTCGAGCTGAGTTGAGTTCGGTGGCTTCGAATTTAGGTGGGGTCGGCTCGAGTTTGGTCTATGATGGTGTTAACTTTAGACTTGGCTCGGATCGAGCTTGAGCCAATTGGTGTACCATGTAGCAAAAAGTTCACTTATTAAAGATAGGGGTTGTCAGGTCGTGTAACTTGGAAATAGCAAGGAAATATTTGAAAATATTTATGAAATTAAAGTCTGTAACTATCACTAGACTGTCAAAGGAAACTACTTGATGGCCCAAATTGAATAATAATTGAGTTAGTTAGGTACCTATTTAAACTGAACCCTATACATATAACCTTATTTATAACATTTGTATAAATATCAATAATATATAGTCCTTCCGTCCAAAAATAATCTTCTATTTGACTATTCCGTCCAAAAATAATCTTCTATTTGACTATTCAAACTTTTCAAGGATATGAACACGTGCTTCACTAGTTATGTTTTGCTTATACACTTTTAACTTTTAAGGTTAAACTATAGAATTAGGTTTTTTTTTTTTGCGACAATGAAAAGTAGCAAATGTATGAAGGTCATTTTTAGACAGAGGGTATACAATTCATAGAAATTATTTATAATTTTTGATATAATGTAATTTCTTATATATGTACAATATTGTAGGACTCTTATCTTTTTCAAAAAAAAAAAAAGGAAAGAAAGAAAGAATAATAGCATTGCATATATAAAGAATATTCTCCATCCGTCCCATACTTTTCACTACTAATTTCCTTTTTGGGCGTCCCATACTTATTGCTACTTACTAAAAATGTTCTATTTTCTCTCTCTTACCCACTCACAACAACTATCCACTAACTTATTTTCTCTATCTTAGCCACTCACAACAATTACTTTTTCAACATATTTTCTTAATCCTCGTGCACTCCCATTTAGTAGCAATAAGTATGGGATGGAGGGAGTAGTAGTCTTTTTCAATAAACCGGTCAGGTCCGTGTTACAGTCTGAGTTGAGTTTCGCCTTAACCGGGACGTGACGGACTTGGTTTTGCGATTTTGATTCAATTAGAGAGCGGGTTTGGAAAATATTAATTCAATCAATTTCTGTTGTCATCCACATATGTACCACAATTAGTTGAAAACTCAACTTGTCTACCACCTCTTTGTAGACAACAAATTTCAGTTGTGGTTTATAATCAAATTGATGCTTTCACAAGCAAGGACCCGGAACCGCTCCACCTCTCCACCCAACGGCTCCGATCAAGGCCACATAGGCGAGCTCATCATCTGTGTGGCTAAAATGATTTCAATTTTTTGTGGGTCCTACCGAGCTCAGACACATCTTATCCGTCGGAAAAAATAAAATGATGTGACTCTAATCTCCACTATTGGGTGAACCGGGGTGGAGCTAACCGCTCGGTGGAGCGGTTCGAAATCCCACAAGCAAGCAGTCATCATCTTCAGTTAGGTTTTCCATTCTATTTTCTTTTTTTAATTTGCATGTAGGTATTAGATCATTTCCTTGTCGTTTTCTTATATTCATTGGGAATTAATTGATTAAACGACAAAGGAGCTTAACCATAAGTTTCGTACATGTACGGCTTAGAAACTTCCATGAAATTTCCTAACTAAATTACGAGTATGTGCCCGTACATATTTTGGGATAATGATATGTACATTGAAAACTCAAAGGGAAAACTCTAAACTCTGTAATCTGTTGGATTGTAATAAATATTTGCTGCTAAAAACCCATCCAATGGATTAGAGTGTTTCACTATAAGTTTTCCCTTTGAGTTTTCACTATGTGTATCATTGTCCTTTGTGTGCGTAAATATCGTGTCTTTTTCATTCATTCATTCATTAATTTTGTAAAAATAATCTCATTATAATTTTGATGTTCAATTTAATATTTCGATTTGTCGACAAAGGAGTTTGTCGACATGGGTCGATTGGTACCATTGCTTGAATAATCAACTAGTAGTCACTAGCCATTTTCATTAACCCGCGTTTCGCGAAAATAACCTTATATATAAGATGGCTATAAGGTACCTATCAAGGTTTGATCTAGTTATAAGCTGAATTATAAAAAAGAGTTTAAAGTTTGGGGTCTAAAGTGAAGTTTTAAAACTATAAAATAAGGATTTGAAGTGGACAAATGTTGGCGAAAAGGGTTTGTGATGAAAATGTTAGAAAAACCAGTTAGATTACTATTTCTTGAGCCCATGCATTTCAAAATTGGTTACATAAAATTAACATTTGCTTAAAAGAGACCAAATATGATTATGTATTATTTGTAATTAAAAGGCTTATATCATTAATTTTATTTTTCCCAACGACCCCCTTTACTCTTTTTTCTTCATTTTATCTTCTATTCCTAACCATCACCTCTGCCCACCACTCGCCACCAGTACCACCCATCGCTACCCAACAATACTACCTCTACCACTATATATCCGCCCACTGTCACCACCATCACCTTCCACCACTACCTTCCCCGCCACCATCCACTAGATGTGGCGATAATGGTGGGTAATGGGGTGGCGGATGTGGTGGTTGTAATGATGGTGGAAACGATGGTGATACGGCGGCGGCAACAAGGGCATGGAGTGAGGATACAGAAGGGGATGGGGGAGATAGAGAGGAAAGTAGTAATATGGGTTGTTCAAAAAAATATTTTTTTATGCATTAAATAAAAAAATTCTCATTTGATCTCTTTTAAATTAATGTCAATTTCAAACTAACCAATTTGGTTATATATGTGCTCAACACATGATTATTTAATTGGATCATACTGAATTGAATTTTTTAAACATGTTTGTTAGAATATTCTTGATTTATATTCCCTCTGTACCTTTTTTTTGTTTTTTTTACCAAACTCTGTTATTGGATAAAATCTTGTAAATATCGAAAGGAATACGATTCCAATATATTACAATTACAAATTGAAAGAATGAAAACATGAAAAGAAACGATACAACCGTATTTGATCTCTTCATTGGGTTTGTCCATCTTTGATCTCTTGTATCCGAGTCGTTTGAGAACACACTCTCCTTAAGACTAATTCGTCCTCCTCTCTACGAGTGCTTGAGGTTTCAACGGGCGTTAGTCTCCCAGGATAAAACGGATTAACCAGAACCACTTCGCACTTAAGCCTTCCGGCGAAATGAACTAATATGCTTGGACGATATCAACATTGATTTTGTTCTAGGAGGCCAAAGGAAGAAGATGAACAAATTGCAAGAGGGAGGAAGAAGATTGACGGAAAAATTCTCAATTATGTGTTCTTTTTCTCATCTCTTTTTCTCTTTTTTTTCAAAGAGTTGTGGGTATCTCAATATATAGCTCAACCAACAAAATCAAAATGAATTCCCAATTAATCTCTATTAATATGAGAGTCATTACTCTTGTATTCATGTGGTTTTATTCCACATTTTTGTAACCACAACTCCAAGGTAATGATCCCAATTAATCCATCTATTAATTTGGGTATCATGGCACATCAATGGTTGAGTTAAATTCAAAAGTTACAATTTTAACCCACCAACTTTGAGCTATTATATCTTTCTCATCCAATCTTAAATTGGACATGTAGATATACCATTTCAATGTTCACACGGAGTGAAACATGAACCCACAATAATATTTGCCAAACGACAAACGATTCATGTAAGAAAATATAAACAATTTCCTTCACACACAATATATTTTTTTCCAACAATCCCCCACATGAAGGAAATTGAGGACGAGATTGGTGATAAAGTCCTGCAGACAAAAACTTGCATACGAAGGTGTGGGGATGTTGCCCATTGAACCTCCGCTCGAACTAGCATATTTACTCTACTTGCAAGTCGATAGACGCGATGTCCTTGAATCGATATGCTTTTTGTGTAGCCGATCATATACTAGACACAAGTAATGTCCTAACATATTTCATTTCTCATAGCTATGTTCGTTCATGGCCCTGAACATAATGCCTGGTTCTGCGAGAGGGTCTAAGAATTGAGCCTCACACAATTCTCCTCGAAGCGGCCCCACTTCTCTCTCACATAGGTGACTTCTTGAAGGTAACCCGTATTACCCCGCTCGACTTTCTCGACGCGTAAGAGTCATTAAAAGCCATAGGCTTATCCTTGTCCCTTCGGAATGTCACTAATAGGAATGGACTTGGGGATTTGACCCCCACAGTGACGCGCGAGTCTTTTAACAGTTAGGTGGTCCCTTTTGAATCTAGTTCTTGGGATCTCCAGTCATCTAGATTGGGTTTTCCGCTGTGATCAACTCTAAGAGGCTTTATGTCTCATTCCCCTCCATAATTTATAACTAACTCTCGGTTCTAACCATTTGGTTAACGGATCCGTTTTTCATTTGACTTCACATAGCCAAATTAGTTGAGAGTAGTTTCTTAATGGTGTTACGTCTTTGACATATAAGTCAAGACCTACCATTATACAAAGTGCTTTGTATTCAATCAATCATCGATTGACTTCTAGCAATACAACCAATTGCTAGCACAAGATTTATCCCTTAGAATATATTCTATAAATTGGCGTAGCCTCTCGGCTTTCTCACCACATTTATCTAAAGCTATAAATTTAGATTCCGCTTTGAATCTATTTATAACTTATTTATTTAGAAGATTTCATGATATAGTCGCTTCCGCTAATAAGAATACGAAACCACTCGTAGACCTTATGTCTTTGATTTCATATATCCAAATAGCATCGCTATATCCTTCAATTATCAATAGATGTCTAGTGTAATGTAATCCGTAATCTCGATTGTATCTCAAGTACCTTAGTACTTTCACTATATATTTTGGATTACTTGTGTTCCAACTCACTAGACTTTCAATAATTCTCGAGTGTTCAACTTGAGAAACAATGTCACTTCTATTCTTCAATAGATGTTGACTCATGCCAATTGGGGTTTAGTCATTGCTAAATAATCCTTTTCAATTTCTCAAGAATTATCCATTAGATTTCTTAGAAATTTTCACTTCAAGGATTGTATCCGCTAAACCCATATCTCGTGGCCTTTTCAAAATTTCCAAGAATTATATCTTAATTTGCTTAATGCAAATTCATTAGTTCTTCTTGAAATTTTAAATCCAAATGTCTCATATGCTAAACTTCTCTCAAGTTCAACATATTTTTTGATAGATTTAATCAACATTATGACATAATCACTCATGTCATATTTGATTAATCCACTTTCTGACAAAATCAACCTTTTGATGTCATTATCTTTGTGCTTGTTTTAAGTCATCTAGTGACTTTACTAACTTGCACACTTTATTCTAGGTTTTACTTTGACCTATTTCATTCAAAGCATCACTTTGATCTATTTCACTCAAAGTATCATTTGTTCATTTTCATGAACTTGACATCAATACTTGATTTTCATTTTTTTTCTTCTTTTCTTTGGTTTTATATAGATATTCAAAGTCATTGAATCATATATAACAACCATTATGTAAACTCATTGTTTACATACTCGCCATCTTGTACCAAAATATCCATTTTGTTGATTTTTGGACTTTCTACTTTGCGAACCACCCCCCACATTCACAAGTGTACGTAGGCCTACGTTTCCATACTTCATATGGAATTTACATTGTTTCTTGGGGTAACCTATTCAATAGGTTTATTTTCCAAAGTAGACTCACGCCCACATCTTTGGGTTAGTCCTAAAATAAAGCAATAATGCTTTCATTATTTTCATCAACACCATTTGATAGTGGTTTACAAAGTGGATAATTTGTGTACAAGCACATGTTATACACACACTATACTCATTAGTGTTTTTATCCTTATTATCTCATTTTAAAGTTGTTTTTCAACATCTCCATTCAATGAGACAAAACTTATTTACAATAACAATAACATTGTTATTATTACCATGTGTTTGAACAATTCATACATATCACAATATATCACTATGCTTATCATATGATGATGTAGTTTAACACACATTTCACATCTTGTTTGAATTCATTTTTGAATGAAAAATGTGATCCAACTCAAGAGACATATTCTCATTATTGATCACAAACTCAACCCATCTGTTGATACAATTTCCATTCCTTCATTCAAAAATCATGATATCATCCTTGATGATATCTACCTTTGTCTCTCAAGACACAAGGAATATGTTTAACTTTTTCAAACAAGTTTAGCTTTTCATACAAGTTTGACTTTTCAAACAAGTTTGACTCTTGACCAAGTTTGACAAACTTTGTCTTTGCCTTAAGCATTTCAATATGCTCCACCACATTTGCTTTCATCACAAGAAGTGTTATACAACTTCTTATCCGAAGCTCTATTCTCTTTTCCAACACAAAGATGAATAACAAGCATCTCAACATTCATTTCAATTCATTTATGTTTGAGTTGCTTCTTGAAATCTTTTCAAGTGAAAAATAATTTTTCAATTATTTCCGTCCCTTGAAAATTTCACTTATCACCATCACCATCCATTCGACATGGATTTCATGAAAGACTATTTCAATTCTTTCATTTGACTTTTTACGGTTTATGGAGTCTACTATTTTAAATCAAGAAACGGTTTGCAATGAATTTCATTGTACCAATATTCTCGATTTTATTTTATAGTCCAAAACTCCAACTATTCTTTTCCTTTTTCTTGGTACTATATATGTTATATAACGAAACCAAAAATCCGTTAAATATATAGTTCCGACAAAAGAAACTCATATGCTTCAACCGCACTCACGGATTAAACATCCGTCTCATTTCCACCAACTTTGTAGTATCTTCCTTTAAGAAATCTCACTAAGTTCAAGGTGTTTAAATAGAACATCTTTTGTTGCCATCACATAAAGTCGAGGCCAACAAAATTTTCTAACTTCTCACGATGGTGACCAAAATACTTGGAACACCCATATTTCATTGGAAATTATCTCCACACAAGGAGCCTTTTCCAAAACATTGGCTTTAATTTTCAATAATTAAACACCAAATCATAACTTTGTTGTTACAAATACAATTCTCTAACTTAATTAGAGAATTTACTAAGAATAAATTTCTAATTCAATAAGAGAATTAACACAATTTATTTCTTGTAACAACTCATAATTATAACCTCTTAATTCCTTGATGGAATAACAATTAAAGGTTAATTATTTCAAAGTTTAAAAGTTTCATCTTGGAGTACCTCCAAATTCAAAAAACTTACATTCTCATTCTCATAATACACAATTTCCTTTTAGAAGTCCTCCTTTTAAATATTGTGTCATTTTTCATCATCAACAATAATAGGATTTAACAACTTCCTTCAAGAAGTCCTATTATTTTTGTCTTCATGACATTAGTCACTCATCAACTATTAGGTTTTAACAACTTCTTTCAAGAAGCCCTATATTTTAGTCTTTATGACTTCACAACAATAGAATTCAACAACATCTTTCAAGAAGCTCTATTGTTTTTATCTTTGTAACTTTTGTCACTATTAACAATAATAAGTTTTAACAACTTCTTTTCAAGAAGCCTTATTATGTTAATCTTTGTGAACTTCGTACCATGGACAATAATAGGTTTTAACAACTTCTCAAAAGAAGCCCTATTATTTTTGTCAACGTAACGTTAAAGACTTAATCTTTCAACGTTTTAAGTTTCAATGAACTTTCCAATCTCTTCACTATGATTCATACGTAACGAACCATAAGAAACATATCACATGAT
The DNA here is from genome assembly GCA_026119855.1 of Campanula takesimana. NCBI lineage: Eukaryota > Viridiplantae > Streptophyta > Magnoliopsida > Asterales > Campanulaceae > Campanula > Campanula takesimana. Next base: position 2,346,290 of record JAOWBW010000039.1, on the reverse strand, counting down.
GTATAACCACTTCATGAGGCATAGCCACAATTGGTTTATACAATCATTCAAACATAGTTGATGTCACGGAGCATCAATCTTTTCATCTTTGTTAATCTCATTAAACAGAAATTAAAATTAGTGTTTTACTTCACAAAAACTGCTCTGTTCCGAAATTTTTATCTTCACTTTCACATTTTATATTCCAATCGCCACCGTTCAGAATCTTCTCCTATGAGTCGTGAACATGTACAAAAAATTTCGGCCGAATCCAACGGTTAACAAAGCAACAAATGTTGTTTTACTACAGCTGGTCAAGAAAAATCTGTGCAGAAATTTTCTTGCTTTCTTTCCCATTGTTCCTCATTTCTTTTCAGTATTTTCTCCCGTAGCCGCCACGCCACAAGATCCATGTAATCTGCAATCCTTTCTCAACAAGCGAATTAGTCTTAAGATTATTGGATAAAATCTTGTAAATATCGAAAGGAATACGATTACAATATATTACAATTACAAATTGAAAGAATGAAAACATGAAAAGAAACGATACAACCGTATTTGATCTCTTCATTGGGTTTGTCCATCTTTGATCTCTTGTATCCGAGTTGTGTGAGAACACACTCTCCTTAAGACTAATTCGTCCTCCTCTCTACGAGTGCTTGAGGTTTCAACGGGCGTTAGTCTCCCAGGATAAAACGGATTAACCAGAACCACTTCGCACTTAAGCCTTCCGGCGAAATGAACTAATATGCTTGGACGATATCACCATTGATTTTGTTCTAGGAGGCCAAAGGAAGAAGATGAACAAATTGCAAGAGGGAGGAAGAAGATTGAAGGAAAAATTCTCAATTATGTGTTCTTTTTCTCATCTCTTTTTTTTTTTTTTTTTTCAAAGAGTTGTGGGTATCTCAATATATAGCTCAACCAACAAAATCAAAATGAATTCCCAATTAATCTTTATTAATATGAGAGTCATTACTCTTGTATTCATGTGGTTTTATTCCACATTTTTGTAACCACAACTCCAAGGTAATGATCCCAATTAATCCATCTATTAATTTGGGTATCATGGCACATCAATGGTTGAGTTAAATTCAAAAGTTACAATTTTAACCCACCAACTTTGAGCTATTATATCTTTCTCATCCAATCTTAAATTGGACATGTAGATATACCATTTCAATGTTCACACGGAGTGAAACATGAACCCACAATAATATTTGCCAAACGACAAACGATTCATGTAAGAAAATATAAACAATTTTCTTCACACACAATATATTTTTTTCCAACAACTCTGTCCCAATGAATGTTTAAAAAAGTTACAAATTTGCTTATCAAGAGCAAATTTGTAATGTTTTTGAACATTTATTTAGGGACATTTAGGGCAAGAGGGAGTAACATTTCTCATTTTCAAACCCTTATAAAACATTTGACCACTTTATACGAATCACCCCAAACTTTATGCGATTATTTTTATTTACCTCTAGCTATATTGACATTGTAATCAAAGTATACAGGAAACATTACATTCCTTTTGTCAGTTTACAAGTTCTATCCACAGCAGTGTTTTAAAAGACGTCCGTCTAGGCGGGGCGTTCATGAACGCCTTAATCCCGCCTAAGATATTATAACTATTCCTGAATTCTCGGCCCCGCCTAAATCCCGTTTAGACCCCGCCTAAGCGTAAGGTCCTGTTGCGACGCCTAGCGACCGTCTAGCGTTTTTTAGAACCTTGATCCACGTACCTCTTGGGTAGGGCATACATTTTCTGTATATTATTTTTACTTCATTAGTCCATTTTCTAAATAATTTCGCCTTTCATTCAAATAATTATAATAGTAATATCAATAGTAATTTTCAATATTTCTTAGTGAGAAATGCATTCTTCTAATAGTTATATTATTCAAATTAACTTGAAATATTTTAAAGATGGGATTCTTCTTTTAACGAAGTGATTTTTTATTGCAATTAATTTCGTAAGAAAGAGGATATTTACTTCTTTTTTGGATAAATTATGTTATTGAGGCTATTATATTTTGGAAATGAAAATAATATAGTATTTGTTTTTAAGTTTTACTGTAAAATTGGGATAAATGTCTGGAACTAAGCTTATGTGGCCTAAAAAATAGACATGACAAACATCTGTAGGTTAAAGATTTCGGAAAACGGTTTTTCTAATGTGTGCCCTAAGGGTACATGTTAATCTTTTTAAATAAGGAAATCAACACATTTATATGCTTCTATAAATATGTAAGTTTACATATATAAAAAATATAATTCTATAATTATGAAAATGAATGAGTTAAGTTTAATAGATATTGATTGTCTTATTTAAAAAGCTTAACATGTGCCCTTAGGGCACACGTTAGAAAAACCGAAATCGAATATGGGCCATTTACTTGATAGAATAAAGTGATAACCACCGAGGGCAATGCTAGGATTACAAAAGAGTTTTAAAAAATGATGCATACAAAATGAAGTGACGATATTTAATTTGTTGAATCGAGTGTGGACCCATCACACTCTAATTAAAAACATCAACACAATTATATGACACCTCATTTTGTAACCATCTTTTGTAACTTTACCTAGACGTGACCATCCGGTTATAACCGGCGGTTAACGGTTATAACCGCCGGTTAGGAAATCCGTTAAGTTCTAACTGTAACCTAACCGGCTAACCGTGATGTCCGGTTACGGTTAACCGGTTAATCCGGTTATGTGATCTTTATTTTTTTAAAAAAAAACATTTTTAGCAGTTTTTGTTAAAAAACTAACTGAAAATCGTCAAAAAAACTGACAGAAAATGAAGGAAAACACTAATTTTGTTAGAAAACTAACAGAAATCGTTTAAAAACTAACTGCAATTCTGAAAACTAACTCAAAAATGTTAGGAAACTGACGGTTAATATAGAAGGTTAGCTTCCCGGTTATAACCGGCGGTTAACCAGTTACTAATGGCCTAACCTTAACTGAACCGTGTAACCGACGGTTGACGGTTGAAACGGTTGGCGGTTGGCGGTTGGCTGGTTATGGACGGTTAAAAACCGGTGGTTATCCGGTTACGGTTGAAAAATGGTCACGTCTAATTTTACCATCTTTTGTAACTTTATTATTTCCCAACCACTATATAACAACAAATTATGTGAGTGTATGCACAAATATTTGTAGTATTGATTGTTATGTATAATTAATTAATAAAATGATTTTTTCTTCTTTTCAGATGGAAGATAATAATAGCATATCGAGCAATCATTTAATTAGTCTAATGATTAAACGACCAATGTGGAACACAAGTTCTAAATTCTAGAGAAGTTGGGGAGCTAGAGGGTAAGAATTTTACTCCCTCTGTCCCTAAATAAATGTCGCCGTTTTTCAGGCGTTTGTATGAAGGAACTTTGAGCTCTAATTTGAAGTTCATGTAATCATTCTAATAACAATTTGAAAATTGATATTGATAGTATTTAACTATTTATATTGATGTATCAATAACAAGTTTTACAATTATATTAGAATAGCTAAATCAACTTAAATTTATCGCTCAAAGTTCATTCGTACTAACGTCCGAAAAACGGCGACATTTATTCTGGGAAAAAGGGAAATAGGTTTTCTGTAGTTTCATAAGTCTTATATATTTATTGAGGAAAATAGTTTCAATTTGAAACACACTAAGGGTAATAACAGTAGAATTTTTTGAGTTACTAAATTTTATACATTGAATCCTTTAATTGCTATTACTGATTAAATTTAGGTCTCGTTCCTACACTTAAGTCTCATATTTCAATTTGAGAAAATTACTTCCTAATCCCTGAGTAATATTGAATCTACGTATTAGGACAAGCATATTTTTAATTTACGTCCTAGTCCTAAAAATATTTTATGTAACCATATAGTCCTTTAGTGTATTAACTACACCCCTCCCCTCCCCTACTCTCTTTTATTCACACACCCAGATTTTCTCTCTCTCTCTCTCTCTCTCTCTCTCTCTTCTTTCTCTAACTCACCGGCGACCCCTCCTTCTCCGGCGACCCCTCCCAACTCCGGCGACCCCGCCCCTCTCCAACCCCCTCCCCCACCTCCGGCGCAGCCTTCCGACACCTCCGGGAAACTCTCTTTACCCTCCCCACTCCGGCTACCCTTCCTTCCCACTCCACCGACCCGCCCTTCCCTCTCCGGTGACCAGTCCATCGATTTCGCATCTCGATCTGGAATTCGCCGACAAGCCCTAGCCCCCTTCTTCTTTCTCTTGTGTTAAACCATGCCGGAAAATCTGTTTTCTGCAAGCATATCATCTCTAATGGCGGGCGCAAGAACCTTCATGGACCGATTTGCATCAACCAATCTGGTTCCAGGAACACTTACCCAAACCGATTCCGCCTTCCCCATTCCATTTTGCTTCTTCTTCAACCAAATTTGGCCCTCGATCTGCTTCCAGGTAACTACTCATTCACCTTCCATTTTACCAAATCTGGATGTCCGACCGAAGCTTGTTGTTGACGTTGACCACAGTGCACCGGCGTAGTTGATGGCGACCCAAAGTGGCAATTGACCAAATCTGCATACATTTAACTAATCCTAGATAACATTGATGTTAAAGCTTGATTTTACTTTATGAATACATCAAATGGTAGCCCAATTTTCTGAATAAATTATTTATTTTGAATTTTACTTTATAAATACATTTGAATTGCATGTTGAAGTGTTAAATCTGTTCATTTTGTTCTTTTGCTTTTCTTAAGAGCAAATAAGTGCAAATTTGAAAAATCTTGATCAAGAGCAAATTTGAAAAATCTTTGGAAATTTTTTTTTGGACGGAGTTAGTAATAAAAGAAATTAGTTAATGGGATTGAATATATTATAAAGTACTTTAATGAAAATTTAGACATTGATTTTAGGACGAAAGCAGTACTAGTTAACTACTAGACAACTAATTTTTGTTCTACTTTTTTGAAATTTTGTTGTTGTTTTCATTTTGATTGATTTCGTTTGTTAAGTTCACATTGTTTTTTTTTTTTTTTTTTTGGACAATTGTGAAATTCTCAGTTGTTCTTAGAACAATTGAGAATAATCTTTGAACTTTCTCATATGTTATTGGAATAATCGTGAGAAATTCTACCTCTCTGAGTTCAATAATTTGATTTAGATGACAACTGTGAACTTAGTAATTTATATAACAACTGTGAACTTATCAATAAATTATCAGTTGTTTTGGTCGCCGGAGTTGGTCGACGAAGTTGGTCGCCGGAGTTTGATCGTATTCTTACTAGTTTAGTTGATAACAAAGAACTTATTGATAAGTTCTCAACTGTTTGGTCTCCGGAGTTGAGACAAAAGAGAACTTACTGACAAGTTCTCTTTTGTTTAGTCACCGGAGTTGGTGGTCGCCGGATTTTGGTCGTCTTCTTACTAGTTTAGTTGACAACTGAGAACTTACTGATAAGTTCTCAGTTGTTTGGTCTCCGGAGTTAGTGGTCGACGAAGTTGGTCACCGGAGTTTGATCTTCTTCTTGCCAGTTTAGTTGAGAACTGAGAACTTACTGATAAGTTCTCAACTGTTTGGTCGCCGGAGTTGTTCGTGTTCTTAGTGGTTTATTTGACAGCCGAGAACTTACTGGTAAGTTCTCAATTGTTTGGTCGCCGGAGTTGGTGGTCGCCGGAATTGTTTGTGTTATTAGTAGTTTAGTTGACAACTGAGAACATACTGAAAAGTTCTCAACTGTTTGGTTGCTGGAAGGTCACTGAAGCTAAAAAAAAAATAAAAAAAAATAAAAATAATTTTTTTTGCCGGAGTGGTCGCCGGAGTTGGTGGTCGCCGGAAATGGTGGTTGCCGGAGTTGTTGACTGGAGAAGGTGGTGAGGGATAGCCTAAGGGGATAGTGGTTGGAGTGAAAGTAAAATGTTGAGAGGGTGTAGTTAGTAATATGTTGAGGAAGATGTAAGCTAGGGACTATATGGTTAGTTAAAATATTCCTTGTCTTAAGAGGTAAATAAGGTTATGTTGAGGGACTATATGGTAAATGCCCCTTTCAATTTTATCAATTTGGTTGGTGCCCAAAGTGATAAAGGTCGCCAATTCTGATATAGGTAACTTCGCGCCCGTTATATTCAAATCCAAAATTTTACCTTCGACTTGAACCACATTTTGTTTCGTCGACACGCCTACTTAATTAGACAATGGTACTCATTTCCCATTTTTATTGATGGGATAAAGAGATAAAAAGATGATCGGGCCCTTAAAAAGTATCAAACGACTGACAATTGAACTCAGGGGCGGACCCAAGAAGGTCCAAGGGGGTGGAAGTGAACCCCCCTAATTTTATGTTGACAGCTAATTTTTTTTTTTTTTTTTTTTTTAGTACTAAGTGAACCCCCCTTTGCTAGTTTCAGCCCACCCCCTTGCCAAAACAAAATAAAAGAACATAAAAAGAGAGAAATTTGTATATAATTTTTGTCTAATGTATTTTGTGAACCACTTGATTTTGGAGCTGGGTCCGCCCCTGATTGAACTGCCATCGAATGAAATCAGATTTCTACACACTCGTCGTAAAGGCAGCTTCTAGGAAAGTCACCAATTTGTCACTATTGCAAGGGATGAATCCTATTTATAACTGCAGTATGAGAACAAACATTCTTCATTAAACACTTCATCAAGTGACTCTTCAAAAACTATCTTCTTTCTGTTTCTCTTTAGCTCACTCAAGAAAAAAACTAAGAACAAACATGGCTTCACAAACTGAGCCATGGCTCCTCGAAAACGGCACGTTTAAGAGTCTAACCAAGGAGACGAGGCACGGGCACGGGCACAGCCGGACCGCACACAATATGTCAGCGACTTCGCTACGCAAAAAGTCGGATCTCTCCCTCGTGTCTAAAGTGCGGTTCGAATGGTTGAGATTGTTCTTAACTAATCTGCAGGAGGTCATTTTGGGTACTAAGTTGTCCATTCTTTTTCCGGCCATTCCACTTGCTATTGTGGCTCAGTGTTATGGATTTGGAAGAGTAAGTTTCTCTCTCTCTCTCTCTCTCAATCTCCCTTCTATGGTCAGTATCGGAGCCATGATTTTTCGTTAACGGGGCAAAATAATATTAACATAACATATTTAGTTAAAAAAATTGTAACTATTAAACCGTTATCATATTTCTAAAAGGGGCAAAATAATTTGTAGTGCGTGTTTTTTTTTTTAAAAAAATAAAATTGTAGAGCGTTTGTAACATAAACAGAACAAGTTTTCGCATATATTACACTCAAAACCCTAAATTTATAAATACTGCGTAATTAAAACAATTGCATTACTAAATTTTATCTTACGAAAAATAAATAAATAAATAATCAAATAACTGGTCCTCTAAAATGTTAGAGATAAGGGGATAAGAATTGCCATTGCGAAGGCAATTTTATCCTTTATAAAATAGTAAAATAAAATAACCCATATCCTGAACATACTGTACAACCTTACAAAAATGCACACATGCATTTTGACATCATCATTATTTGCTATAAAAGAAACAAGAATACAAGTTCATGATCAAGACAATCTCCCTTACATCACCCATATGTATTATAAAATACTCCCTCCGTCCCAAAATGATCTTCACGTTGACTATTCAAACTTTTTAAAAACATGAACACTTGCTTCACTAGCCATGTTTTGTTTATACACTTTTAAGTCTAAATTGTAGAAATGGGAAGAACTTTTTGGGACAGTGAGAAATGGCAAATGAAAAGATCATTTTGCGACGGAGGGAGTAGTACACATATACTTATATTTTATTTACATGTTTTTATGAGTATTATATATATGCAATGATGTCATGTTTCAATTGTTAATAATTACATGAAGTATACAATAAAAATATATATTTTTCAATCAATGTAGTCTCCTTTGTTTTTAATGTATACAAAATTTTATATTGTAATAGTAACACCTTGCTTTGTATTTTCTTCTCTTATAATAGCCATGGGTTTTCGCTCTAAGCTTACTTGGACTCACTCCTCTAGCAGAACGTATCAGCTTTCTCACAGAGTATTTACCTTCTCACTTTCTTTTTTTTTTTTTTATATAAATAAATATATATATATATATATATATATATATTTATTTATTTATTTATGATGAATTAATATCTTAAATTATATAACCATATTCTTATCAATTTTTTCTTTTCTAAACTTTTCAGGCAAATTGCTTTGTATACCGGTCCGACAGGTGAATTTTCTAATATATCGTAGCATTCAAATTATATATGAGCATGAAATAATATCTTTGCAAGTATAATTATTTTGATTAGAAATAATTTTTTAAATTTATTTGTTTCCTTAATTTGCAGTGGGAGGGTTGCTAAATGCAACATGTGGAAATGCAACAGAACTTATCATAGCAATATTTGCATTAATGCAAAACAAAGTGGATGTTGTAAAATACTCACTTTTAGGTTCCATTCTCTCAAACCTACTTCTGGTTCTTGGCACCTCTCTCCTATGTGGTGGCCTTGCCAACATGTCAAGGGAACAAAAGTTTGACCGGGTAAGTTCCTATTCGTTGACTTTTTAATTATTCGGGTTGAGTCGAGTCGAGTCGTGTTGACTAAGTTGACCAATTAAGTCTTATTTATTTTACGGCTATTTTTCTTGCAGCAACAATCGGATGTGAATACGGTCCTCTTGTTATTGGCATTGTTATGCCATGTATTGCCTTTAATGTTCCGATATGCTTCGCCCGGGGCATCAGCTACTATAGTGGCAAAGGCGACACTTGACTTGTCCCGATCTAGTTGTATAGTGATGCTCATTGCATATTTCGCTTACCTTTTCTTCCAATTAAAGACTCATCGACAACTTTTTGAAGCGCAAGAGGTGATTTATGATGATGATATCTTCTCTATCGTTTTATAATTTTTTTCGCGAAAATTTTTGTTTTATTAATTGAGATATGAATTTTCAGGGAGACGTTGAAGGCGAAGAGGATGAAGAGCCTGTGATAGGGTTTTGGAGTGGATTTATTTGGCTAGTTGGAATGACTGCTGTTATCGCGCTATTATCAGAATATTTAGTAGGCACAATTGAGGTATTTTTTTTAGCCTTCATTTGAAAGCAATATTTATTTTAAAACAAATCAAATTTAAAATCATACGTATCACTTTTTTTGTTAGGCGTACTATGTTTGTTAGGCGTACTGTATCCTAAATCACTGTTGAAATACTAAGAGTTACTCTTATTTCAATAGTGATTTAGGATTAAACATACAGTAAATATCTTAGAAATACGTACCCTAGTATTTCTAATATATTTACTTCGAATTGAATCCTTTAGCGAACTTCTATGAATTAACAATTTTGTTAGCTTTTATTCAATGTGATTGATTTTTTTAATTTAATTATTTCCACAGTCTGCCTCAGAATCATGGGGAATTTCAGTGAGCTTCATTAGCATCATATTGCTACCAATAGTTGGAAATGCAGCTGAACATGCTGGAGCTATCATCTTTGCTTTCAAGAACAAATTGGTACGTCATACAGACACATCAATCAGCCAACTGCAACATTTATTACGAGACGAGAAGAAAAAATAAATCTTTCTCACTCGGGTTTAAGGAATAAATATTTATGCAATTTTATGTCAACAAATGCAGGATATAACATTGGGTGTTGCTTTAGGTTCTGCAACTCAAATCGCAGTGTTTGTGGTGAGAATATAATTTACAGTATTTGACAAAAAATACAGACTTTAATTTTTATGTATTTTCTAAGTTATAGAAGTATATATTTAATTATAATGAAATTTATGATGATTTCAGGTTCCATTAACTGTACTTTTTGCTTGGACATTGGGTCTTAACATGAATCTTGATTTCAATCTTCTTGAGACTGGTTCTCTTGCTCTTACAATTTTGGCTACAGCCTTCACCTTACAGGTAAATGATTTTTTATTATTATTGTTTTTTTTTTTAACATATTATGATTATTATTTTGAACAGATTTTTCGTTTGTTAACGTATTTTACCTCTAATTTTGCAGGATGGAACTTCTCATTATCTGAAAGGTGTTGTACTTTTGCTTTGCTACATTGTTATCGGGGCATGTTTTTTTGTTTCCACGCCATCACCGGCAGGTATATTACTATAGATGTTCCTTTTTTTTTTTAATCAAGAACAAAACTGGACATTTATTTTGAAATTGATGCAGTAGATTTTATTCATATTTCTAAATATTTTTGTTGCTTCAAACTGCTCGCTAGATGATCAAGGCAATTATGTTGGACTTAAGATGTCGAGCGAAGGAATTTCCAGAGTTTGAAAGGCGAGTACATAAAACTTAGTTGGTTGAGTTTTTTTTTTTATATATATATATATATATATATATATAGATATACATATATATATACCGAGTTTTAATAGTCATAAACCAGTTTTTGATTTTCCACAAGATTTTGTGTAATTATATTCTTCTGAAATTAAGTTTTTCTAATTATATATATATTTGATGCAGCATTTGGCATTTCATGAGATCACAACACACATGAAGAGAGGATATTCATAAAATTGGGAATAATTTGTATTCTTTTATTGGATGAATTTCTCTACCATCTCAGAAGCCTGCTTGTGCCACTGCAGTCATATTAAGTAAAGCCAAAAAATAGAGTTCAAGAAATTTTAATTGTTGGTTGATCAGAGAAGGCTATGTATATATAGCTTTAAGTTATTTTGATTATATATTAATGGAAGTTATTTTTAATTTAATTCTCCATTTACATATTTTCGATTGTTGTTCAATGTTATCATGTAATATATCTCAATTTATTTAGTAGTATATTGTTGAGTTTTCATTTAAACAGTTACATGTGTGAGACCATCTCACACAAGTTTTTGTCTTATTTCTATTCCTGTGTACCGGTCTCTGCATACTCCCTAGTTCCGTCTCGTGATAACGGTTGCATTTTCTTTTATTTTTATTTGTGTATCCTTCCACAATAAATTCACATTTTTAAATTTGAAATAGTCTATATATAAATAAAGGTTGTAGTGCATAAAGCACTTTCCCTCCAAAACATGCACCTAGACAACATTTTGACCACATAAATTAACCCAATTTCAATTGCCAAAAATACCCTTAATAGCAACTATGGCAACAAAAAATAGTTAATGAGTTCAATAATTGTATTTTAGGAAATTATGAACACTAATCAATATACTCTTATACAAAGAAAATGTTTTTTTTTTACCAAATTACCCTTACTCTCATTAATGCATTAATTATAATAAAACAGGTAAATGAAATTAGTAAATAATGCTAACTGCAAAGGCTACAAAAATACTTAGGCGTCTTCTACTCTATACTAAAGCTGAGTTTAATAAAATAGATGAATTCACAGAAAAGAGAAAATTTGATTTCACCTTAGGTATAAGATTTTTGTTGTAGTTGAAATTGGATAAGGAAATTTTTAAAAAGTGCAAAAGATTGTATGTAGAGCAAGAATGAGGATAAAGTTAAATAAATTGTGGTGTAAATTAATGACAACACCTAATCGAAATTACCTTGGAGCAAAAAACAATGACTTCGATGGATATCATGAACAGAGAATGTTTGATTTCAACTTTTCTTAATTAATTTATTAACGTGTTTTGGTTCTTGTCAATTTTATTTCTTCTTCTTTTTGATAATAGACATACATAAGTCGCTTGCTTCTTTTTGACCGTTTTAAAATAAGTGTTGCATTATATAAAGATATAGTCTTCATATAATTTACTACGATACAAGCACATTGCATAAAATAGAGTAACCGCAATACTTATTATGAGACAAATAGACTAATTTTAAGTAGTTGAAAAGCATTTTAACCGAGATAGACACAATCCCAGAAACCGGGAAGATAATGGGAAAATAATACTAATAATATCAATCAGGGAAAAGTAAAAGTACTTTGAATATTTACTTAAAAGTTTATGATGATTTAACATTCCAAATTCTTTTTATTATTCTTCGTATTCTCTCCATCCTAAAAAATATTTATTTAAACGTTTATGGTGATCTCAACCTTCTTAATTCTCATTATTTTTCTTCGTCTTCTCCCTCTTCCCCAGAAGATGGGAATTTAATCAAGCAACTATCATAATTGAGGTGGCCGATACGTAACATAAATCATGTTATATAATAAGGGAACTAGCTAATTAGTTTATAATTTTTAATTTTTTTTTTGATTTTGTTAGAATAGTTGAGTTCTCACATAAAAAAGATGTTTTTTTTAAGCATTCACACAAAAAATGCATGGGAATATTTATAACAACATGCAAACCTCACACATTATAATTCCAAAGCAAACATCAATGTAGTTCTACACAAACCAACTTATCTTCCCCACTTCTCTCTCTCTCTCCCTCTCTCTCTCTCTCTCACACACACACACACGCGCGCACGAAGGGAAGGAGATAAGAAAAAAAATGGGTTCAAAAGGTGAACCATGGGAGCTTGAAAATGGCTCCATAAAGAAGTTGAGCAAGGACACAAGACACGGCTTGACGGCGCATAGCATGTCGGCTTCATCCCTTCGCCAAAAGTCCGATCTTGCCGTTGTATCCAATCTGCCTGTTGGTTTTCTCAGAATGCTCTTGGCAAATATTCAGGAGGTCATTTTGGGGACTAAGTTGTCACTCCTTTTTCCGGCTATTCCTTTTGCCATTTGGGCTCAGTGTTATGGATTTGGAAAAGTGAGTTCTCTCTCTCCCTATATATAAGTCTCTTATTCAAAACGTCTCGCTAATTTCTTTTTAGAGTGCTTCATTGATAAGTCTCACACATTTAAATATCACGAAGTGTTCAGATTCTTAATGAGATAAAGTTGATTTTTTAAAAGCAAAACTAAATGAAATTTTTTTATGTCTAAAATATCCAATGTAATTTATTAAATTAGATGTATTTAATCCATTGATTACATATAATGCAAATAATCAAACCCTTGCATGGTCTGTAGTACTCTTCTATCTACGTACTTCAAAGTGTAAATGCAAATAATCAAATTATCAAACCCTTACATAATACAATTATTATTTAGATAAATTATCAAATATACTTGTTTATAATTCTTATTAAAATAAATCATATAAATTAGTGAAATATATATTTCATTATGTTTTAATTATATAATGTAATTATTATTGACATAAAGTATATAAATAAGTTGTGCATATGTATCTCATTATATATATATTCGAATGTTTCATCTAGTGAAGGATTTATTATCGTTGAAAAATAATTAAATATGCGATATTTATTTGATCTTTTTTAGTACGGTAAGATGATACAATATTATTTTATATGATCTGTCCGAAATAATTTATTTTTCTTTAAATAATACTATCTGAAAAAGAGAGTAGGGACTGAGTAGAGAAAGAAATTATATCAAGATATCACATCTCTTTTATCTTTTATAGTACAAATAAAAAAATAGTTAGTCTCCTGTAAAACGCGTTCTTCCTATTGATTAAGAAAAACGTGTTTTTCATAATCATCTGGCGCTATTTAAACACACTTGCTGGATCTTCGTAACATACCAACTGGACATCCTAAACATTGTTTCTGGCTATCTATTAACACAACAACTGATCTTCATTTTTTTTTCAAAAAAAAAAACCTTCTGGCTATCACTTTTAAAATGTTCTGGCTATTAGTCTCTAAAGTTCTGGATATCAGTCTCAAAAGTTCTTTTCAGTTTTTTTTTTCACTGGAGATGCTTTATAAATTATATCCAGAAGACTATATTATCTATATCCAGAACCTCTTGAACTTGATATCCAGAAAATTTATTGGCCATGATTTTTTTTCAAATGTGCTTGAAAATCATATCCAGAAGGCTTGTTATTGATATCCAGAACCCTTCTGGCTATCACTTTCAAAGGTTCTGGCTATCACTTTCAAAGGTTCTGGCTATCAATCTCATATCCATAAGGTTTTATATTGATATCCAGAACCGTTGAGAAGTTCTGATTATTTACAAAAATGCCACCGCGTTTTTTTTAAAACACGTTTTTCCTAAGTGTTTGAAAAAACGCGTATTTCCCAAGATTTTGCGATCAAAAAATGACACTTATTACGTTTTTTTTTTATAATTGTAATTTCTTAAGTTTCTACTTAATATTATTTTAGTTTAAGTTTATGATTAGTATTTTCATTCTCTGTCTCAAAATAATAGTTCCAATTTAATTTTCATCATTAGCTTAATAATACCACGGCCAATAATATGTGAAATATTAATTACGTTAATTAAATTTATTATTATTGATTTTCCATTGAGTATACTAGTAATATACTCCCTCCATCCCAGCTCACTTGAGACTTTTTGACCAAAACTGGTCAACTTTAGGTCGGTTTGACCAACACTTTATAGAAATATTTATGTTCCAAAAAACTTTTTAAAAATTGTTATTGAGAGGATTTTTAATGGTGGTCATTTTACATTTTTTTAATTTTTGTTCGGATCATAAATATTTCTATAAAGTGTTGGTCAAACCGACCTTAAATTGATCAGTTTTGGTCAAAAAGTCTCAAGTGAGCTGAGACAGATGGAGTAATTTTTTAGAATTATGTAAGAAAAAAAATATTTTTTTCTTAAATTATAGTCAAAATCAAATGTGTTTGACCATGAAAACCAAATTGGAACTATCTTTCCGCTATAGATCTAGTAAATGCTGTTTTAAAATAAGATAAAATCTCAAAATGAAATAAAATTACATGAAATATTCCCCTTCAAGAAGTTGACATACTTTGACTATTAAATCCAATTTCTACGTTAAAAAATAGAATACATCATACAAATTAAACCTGTACATCATTACCACAAAATTTAATATTCCCCCTTCCCAAATAACAAAAGTTCTTTCAAAAAAAATAAAATAACAAAAGTTGACATACTTTGACAATTATAGTAACAAATTTCAAAATAAAATAAAATTGCATGAAAATATTTCCTATTAATATTATTCTTAATTGGGCATTGATAATGTTTTTAATATTTTATAAAAATACTTAAATTCTCATAAAATATTGATTAAAGATCAATGAGATGAGGAGTATTTACTTATTTTCATCTATATACAAATATATTATTTTCACATTAAAAAGTAGAAGGATATCACATGCTAATGTTGAGTCGAAGGGAAAAGAGTCAGTCTTATGAAAAAATTGTTTTACACTATGTGTAAAACCTGTTTGAAATCAAGAGATTCTATTTTACATTAAGTAATAAAAACAGGTTTTACACTAAAATGAGTGTAAAACAAGTTTTTCTCGAGATTTTCACAATGGAGAAACCATTCATGGCTCTTTTGGTAATTCCTAGGAAACAATTCTATTAACAAATTAGTATAACTAATTAATTAATGTATTTAGATTTGTTGGGTGACTCTCAATTGTTCTTGGGCAAAAGAGACGGTTGACAGGGGCGTTGGGCGGCCGCACATGGTGTCCTGAGCGGCCGCACAGATGGGACTCTTCAAGGCCGGAATCAAGCCTGGTTGATTGGGCGACCGCACAAGTGCTTTTGGGCGGCCGCACAACTGACGGGCCGGGCTGGAGTGAATCCGAGCAGGATTTGGATTAGGAGAGTTTTAATAAAACCTAAACCTGTCATATGTGTATTCATTCTTTTTCGCTGTGCAGCCTTGAGAGGATTTAGAGAGAGAAAGCTAGGGTTATTCATTATAGAGAGATTGTGTGATTGATTATCACCTTGTCATCTCCTTGTACTCTTGATTGATTATAGTGGATTGTTTCTCCGTCGCCCGTGGTTTTTTACTCTTCTTGTTTAGAAGGGTTTTCTGTTAGAACATGGCTTGCAACACAAGTCATCTAGTAATTCCATAATAAAATCATACATATAATGTTAATACAAAGTGTAGTGAATTAAAATAATGTGTAGAATTTCTGGATGTAATATTACCTATTTTTGATGGGCAAAGTGGTAATTTGACATCACTAAGGTTGAAAGGTGTAGTCCCTAAATGAGGTGCCTATTGGTTTCATATATAAAGGGTTCTCCATCAACCCTAGAAATCACTCCATTCATTTTATTTCTCTCCTAAATAATCTTCATATTCTAGAGACATTAGAGAGAAAAGGCACTCATCATTTAGAAGAACCCCGTCCCCTTAATTCTTCTTATTCTTATTATTCTCCCTACAACATCAAGATGGATTCATCAGGTATTCTCGCTTCCGCCTTCATCTCCTTCCTCAATCTTATTTTGAATATGAGTGTGGCATTCAGGGATAATAAATTGTTCCAACATTTTCCACGTAAATCTCTGTGTTCTTTGTTTTCAATTTTGCTATCTCTTTGCTATTTTGTGCTTTGATCTTTGCAAGATAAGTAATTGTTAGATCTTCAATCCTAACAAGATTCTTAATAACATCATGCATTGCTTTTCTCATGAAATATATAGCCATGGATTTTCGCTCTGAGCTTACTTGGACTCACCCCGCTCGCTGAACGTGTTAGCTTTCTTACAGAGTATGGATCTTTCTCGTCCTCATCTTTATATATATACACACACAAAGCAAAAATAAGTGGCTATTCTAAAAATACAAATTTGCAAAATTTATTTAAATATCTAAAAGTCAGTCAATTAAAAAAAAAAATCTCTCCTCATTTTCTGTTGGAACAATAGCTTATTGATTTCATTTTTGGTATTTCATAATATTTGCAGGCGTATTGCTTCCTATACTGGTCCTACAGGTGATTTACTAATCATATTGCAGTGTATCATCTCTCTCTATATATATACATATACATATATAGAGAGAGAGTAATCTATTAAAAAAAGGACCTATTAAAAATGTGATTAAAAAAAAAAGGAATATCATATCGTTTATGCCAAAGCTCTTTTGCATTCTATCATACATAATTTCCATGAATGGAAATTTTTACTCTCTTTTTACTTTCATTTTTAAAGTGTGGCGTTTTTAAAGAATGAAATAACAGTCATATAGAAAATTTACTTGGTACAAAAATTTAAAACATACTATTTATTTATTTTTGACAAAATTTACAAATTAAATGTTATATTTATTATGAAACGAAGTATGTGTGGTAAAAACAATAATAAAAATCGTATTTTTGTAAGAAGAATGATCAATTTTCCAGTTTAATTTATTTTTAATTTGCAGTTGGAGGGCTGCTAAATGCAACATGTGGAAATGCAACAGAGCTGATAATATCAATATTTGCATTAATACAAAACAAAATGGATGTTGTCAAGTACTCTCTTTTAGGTTCCACTCTCTCTAATCTTCTCTTGGTTCTTGGGACTTCTCTCCTTTGTGGTGGCCTTACCAATATGTCAAAGGAACAAAAGTTTGACCGGGTATATCTACTCTGGTTTGACCATTTTTTTTCTCCGGTACATTAAGTCAGGTCGAGTTTTGTCTGATGTATTTTGCATGCCTATTTTTTTAACAGAAACAAGCCGATGTGAATATACTTCTTTTATTGCTAGCATTGTTGTGCCACGTGTCGCTTTTAATGTTTCAATACACCCCCTCACGCGCATCAACTGCTTGGATTGATAAAGCAACACTTGACTTGTCGCGAGCTAGTTGCATTGTAATGTTGTTTGCGTATTTTGCCTACCTTTTCTTCCAGTTAAAGACGCATCAACAACTTTTTGTAGCAGAAGAGGTAATAACCCTAAATTAAGTGTTCTTGCGCAAATTAGAGTCATACGGGAAAAATTAACTCTAAAAAATACGTAATTTTGAGAACAATATTTCTCAAGCTCTTTGATGTTATTCTTTTTTTCTTCCTTTTTTTAGGAACAAAATGATGCAGATGATATTTCTGATGAGCAAAAGTCCGTAATAGGATTTTGGAGTGGATTCGCATGGCTAGTTGTAATGACTGCTCTTATTGCATTACTATCAGAGTTTTTAGTAGGCGCGATAGAGGTATTATATAAAAAATACTCATAATAATTGATTTGTTGGTATTTACTAATGTAAAAATATTATGATTGCCTACTAGTTCTCTCTCCCTCTCTCTCTCTCTCTCTCTTTTTTTTTTTTTTTTTGAAATAGTTTGTACAATATCCAAAAAAAAAAAAAAGTCTAACTTGGAATTCTTTTATTTCTAATTGTACATGAACAATTTCTGTGGAATTTTTCTTTTTATTTTGACAGTCTTCCTCAGAATCTTGGGGGATATCTGTGAGCTTCCTTTGCATTATAATGCTACCAATTGTTGGAAATGCAGCTGAACATACTGGAGCTATCATCTATGCCTTGAAGAACAAGTTGGTAAACCATACATAAACATTTTCTATTTTTCTTTTTTAATATTAGTTTCATTATATGATATATATTTTTTTAGGTATAACGTCGGTTTTTAATCCACTATATAATTTTTTTTTTCGTTGGTAAATGCAGGATATAACATTGGCTGTTGCTCTAGGATCCGCGACTCAAATCACTGTGTTTGTGGTGGGAATTGAATTGAATCCATAATCCTTTTACTTTCATTTTAAGGAAATTAATTATAATAATTTTTAAATTGATATAATTATATTTAAATAGTAGTATTTTTATGATTTCAGCTTCCATTAACAGTGATTATTGCTTGGACATTGGGTATTAGCATGACTCTTGGCTTCAATGATCTGCTTGATACTGGTTCTCTAGCTCTAACAATCTTAGTCACAGCATTCACTTTACAGGTATTTTTTTTTCTCCTCTCCACCATTTTTTTTTGACGGTCAATTTGAATGAAGTTTGATCCAAAAATTTATAAAAATAATAGTACATATTATTTATTTTCATTAAATTTCAAAAATAATATCATTGATCCCACTTTATCAATACTATAAATAACAATCCTTCGAATATCATGTATTTACAAACATTTGGTCAACATTTAATTAAGTTAATCATCAAATTTAATGTGACACTGTAAAAGGGAAATGCAATATAGAGACGGAAATTAGAGACAAATAGTGTTTGTAGCTAATTTAGCAACATATTAGGGACAGATCCGAAAATTAGAGACTGAATGCGTTATGTCTCTAAAATAGTGACAAAACAGACATAACTTGGATTTATAGCAAAATATAGAGGAAGAAAGTAGATTCGTAGCTAAATTAGAGATAGATATTGATGTTGTAGCTAAATTAGAGACAAATGTTGAAGTTGTAGCCACAATAGAGACAGACAATGAAATTGTAGCTAAAGTTAGAGACAAACGTTGAATTGTACTCCCTCCGACCCAGTTTAAGCTTCTTACTTTCCTCTTTGGTATTGGTATGTCCCAGTTTAAAGTTCTTAGTTGCTTTATTCCATAAACGGAAAAGAATTAATAGTGCTTTGGAGGCTTTGCCCTCAAAAAGTTCATTTAATTACAAAAAAATCATTACTTACCTAACATACTTTCACCCACATGAATAGTGTTTTGGACATTTATATCCTTCACTCTCTACTTTTAGTTGACTCATTTCCTTTTTTTTCGCCTTAGTTTCTTAATAAGCGTGCATAGTCAAACTAAGAACCTTAAACTGGGACGGAGGGAGTAGCTAAATTTAGAGACATATATTGAACCTGTAGCTAAAATTAGAGACAAAAGTTGAACTCGTAGCTAAATTAGAGACATGTCTTGAATTTGTAGCTAATTTTAGAGACATGTATTGAACACGTAGCTAAATTTAGAGACAACCCTTGAATCTGTAGCAAATTTTAAAGACAAAATTTGAGTTTTTAGCCATTTTAGGCCGCGTACTATTTGGGGTAGTCAATGTGGCATGCTCACTTTATAAACGTCAAATGTGTCCTGCGTACTAAAGTTTCGTTTTCAATTTGACCTAATTTTCTAACGCCGGTTAAATTTTAACGAAACAGTCAATGAAAGTTAACGTACTAGTTAGTTTGAAACTGATTTTCTTTTTAAGGGCTACATTGAAAATTCTATAAGTAAAAGGGTTGTGACAATCAATTTTTCCATGCAACTCCACGCCATTTCACCCTATTCCGGCAAGCACACGACTGCAGATTCCGACAACCACCACCATCCTCAAGATATCCGGCCACCACCACTCCTCCAACCACCCGAATCCGGCCACCACAACCAACATATCAAATGTGATTATCTCTTTCATCTTCAAACTTGCCCAACCACCCACCCCCACTAATGTCCACCACCTTAAACCACCACTGTGTCGCCACCACCGTGCCGCCACCATTGACAATAGTATACTCCAAATTCATTCTTTTCAGTTCATTTTTCTAAATCCAAACAATAAATTAACCCAAAACCAAACAACATTTAAATCCAAAAGCAAAATATCAAAATTGTAAAAACAAAAGCAAAAAAATCAAGATCTGGGTTCTTAAATTCGATCCAGTGTCTCCGGATCGGGCCTCCGATCCACCATCACTGACCTCGGCGACGGCACAGTCGTGCACTATTGGGTACCCAAGACCCCAAAAGAAACCCGACCCAACTTGCTCCTCCTCCACGGACCCGACCATACCGGTCCGACTCGTTCCAGGCCGAGTGCGTGATGCGACTCATGGAAGCGAACTCGGTGAAGAAGGTGAGAGTGGTGGGGTTGAGATACGGTGGGTTTGTGGCGTTCAAGATGGCGGCAATGTACAAGGAGGCGGTGGAGAGGGTGGTGATATGCTGTGTGCAGCAGTGCGTTTGGAGGAGAAGGCGGAAGGTAAATCCTCTCTCTCTCTCCATCTCTCTCTCTCTCTCTCTCTCTCTCTCCCTCTCTCTCCCTCTCTCAAGAATCGGAAATGGGTAACAGAGAGATTCCACATTGTTAGTATAAAATATTTATTTTTATTATTTTAGATGATAAATATTTTTTTACTTTGGGGGTTAAACATATTTTGAATGTTTCAATTTTTTTTGTTCACAACCCTTTTACTTATAGAATTTTCAATGTAGCCCTTAAAAAGAAAATCAGTTTCAAACAAACTAGTACGTTAACTTTCATTGACTGTTTCGTTAAATTTTAACTAGCGTTAGAAAAATAGGTCAAATTGAAAATGAAACTAAAGTACGCAGGACACATTTGACGTTTATAAAGTGCGCATGCCACATTGACTACCCCAAATAATACGCGACCCAAAATGGCTAAAAACTCGACAAAATTTGAATTTGTAGCAATATTTAGAGACGGTTCCTTGTAGTAAATCTTTTCTGGATAGAGGAGGGAGTATATAAAAGGAAATGAAAAAAATAAAAGATTTTCCATTTGCTAACCTTTCCTTTTTTTCTTCTTCTTCTTCTTCTTTTTTTTTTTTTTTTTTTTGACTTTGTAGGATGGAACTTCTCATTACCTTAAAGGAATCGTTCTTCTGTTGTGTTATGTTGTTATTGCAGCGTGCTTTTTTGTTTCAATGCCCGCAACAGGTAATTATACATCAAAATTAATATTTCCACATTATTAACTTTATGTTTTTTTTTTTTAATTTAGTTCATTATAATAAATATATTTCTTATTTTAATTCTTTGATGTGTTTACTAAATATTGAAGGCAACTTACATGAGAGTTAAAACGTAAGTGAAATGAGGAAATTGAGAAGATTGGTTGCAGATGTTGTTCTTAATTTCACTTCATGAATGTTGATTTATAAATTTTTACTTGCTAGTAGCTTATCGCGCTGCACCTATTATAGTTCATGAGTCAATGTATGGCTAATTAATTCCTGATGTGGGATAATGTCTATAACAAGAAGGATAAATTGCACCACTCTGCTCTAAAGTTTATAACAGGTTGTAATGCGAGTTCTCATGTTCCAATTTTCGCAATTGGAGGTTTAATGTTTTTTGTTGCAAATTTGTGGGTACAAAATGAATGGCAGTTGACGAAAGTTAACAAATAGGCGGAAAAAAGCTTTATCGTCCTACTTTATTTCTAATTAGTTACTTTTTATATTAATACATAATATAATAGGTAATAAAGAATATTGATTGTATTATTAGTGTTTCTATTTTCTTAAAACTAGTTCACTAGTGTTTTTGTTTGTAACACAATCATGCTTCATTTATTTAAAGTTATTGCTATTATTTCAATTGTTTCATAAACGCATTATTCGTTTTGATTTATTGGTTACAGTTTTTGTTGTAATATATTTTATTTTTTTGGTTGAGAGAGTATGTTGTAAATGAGCACAAACAACTTGAGTTCACTGGGCTTATTGTCATAGGTCGAACAAAAAAGTTTATAAATGTTATTGGCACACAATTGTAGTTTTGTAAGTTACGCTAAACTCTCACATCTAACTATGTGTAATGGAGTATTACACTATGCATCCAAGAATACAACCCATCCAACATATCCAATTGTCACTATCATCACCACACCACCATCTCAACACCACAACCAGTACCATCGAAACCTACATCACTAAAAGATTTTTTTTTAAAAAAAAATGAAAATTATAATAAGATTAAAACCTCTAGATTTACAAACATACATCAAAAGAAAATGAAAAAGGCTATAAACTATTTTATCATTTACATATTGGATTACACTTATATAGGAGTACAAAAAAAAAAAACAAAAAAAAAACAAAAAACAGGGGCGTTGCCCCCGAACCCGTTCACCATTCCTTTGGTCTGAAAACTCCTTGCCCCCTTCCTCAAATTCCCCCCTCAGCCACTAAATGGAGAGTTGGGGTTGGATAGAGCGGCCCCAATGCAAGGCGAGCTAGCTGGTGTTAGGGATGGCCAAACCGGACCAGAACCGAAAAGCTCGGAACCGCCTTGAACCTTGACGAAAGCCGGAACCGTGTGAACCAGAACCGTTTGTAAAATGGGTCGGTTCCGGTTCATTCCCTCTGAAAACCGTGAACCGGCGGTTCTGAACCGCCATGAACCGTCTAGACCGAACCGAAATCGGAACCGTTAGCAAAACCATTAGAAAATCGTCAAAACCGTTAGATTTATAACGGTTTCATCTGAATTAACCGTTACTAACAGAAAGTTGACAAGAAAAGTTGAGTTTTGACTGAATTTCTAGGCAAATTCAGTAATAAAAATAATAAAAATTTGTTGAATATATAAAAGAAAAGAGGGACGGAATCTTTAATTTTTTATACCTTTTTGTAAAAAAATCGGTAATAAAATATTATTATCATTGTTTTTTCTGTTAAAATTTTTTTTTTTTTTAAAAAACTGTGGATCGGCGGTTCCAAATCGTAACCGTAACAGGAAGAGAAATGGTTCGGTTACGGTTCAAGCTTTTCCAGAACCGGAACCGTGTTTGGTCATCCCTAACTGGTGCCTGGTAGAGAGGCTCCGAGTAAAGAAGTTTTAGTGAGAGAGGTTAATGAAAAATGTGGTTCTTCAATTTTGGAGATAGAGATTTAGTAGTTAGGAGTAAAAGGAATATGTTCAAGTAGCTTTACAAGTTTTTTATGTGCGAGAAAATTTAGCAGTTTTGTTTTTAACAGTTTTGTTTTTAACAGTTTGGCACTATTCGGATAACGGTCATTATTCGGTTCGTAGTGCTTCTAGACTAGCTTGTTCTCTCACTTTATCGACTTACCACAATGACTCTCCTTTATGGAGTTTGATATGGGGTCTGAAAGTTCCTCCTAATGTCCAATATTTTTTGTGGCGTTTGGCTCGGCAATGTCTTCCACACGGGTGCAACTTGCAGGATAAGGGGGTGGAGGTATCCGAAGATTGTAGTATTTGCAACTCGGGGCTGGAAAACAATTGGCATTTATTTCTTTCTTGCACTTTTGCTGCGAACTGTTGGATGGAAGTACATCTTAAGGATTTGGTTTACCAATGTGCTGGGGAATCGAACAGCTTTGAACAATGGTTGTTACAGATCTTTTCACATATTCCGGTAGAGAACCGTTACAAAATAGCCACGATTGTTTGGGGTATTTGGAAGGAGCGGAACAATAGGTTGTGGCGCCATACTTCTCAACCTCCGTCACGGGTTTGTCGGCAGGCAATTCAAATTTGGGTGGAATGGAATGATGCCCAGAAAGTCGCAAGTTTGCAGCCTATCCGTCCCTCCCGCAATCCTCGTACATCATGCATGAACTGGCATTTGCCTCCTTCAAATTTTCTAAAGTGTAATAGCGATGCTTCTCTCTTTGGAGTAGAACACTGTACTGGGCTGGGGTGTATCCTACGAGATGACTATGGCCAGTTCATAGATGCACGAAGTGAGGTTCTTCAAGGCATTTTACCCGTGGCAGATGGGGAAGCATATAGTCTTCTTCAAGCTTTAATTTGGTTTTCTTCTCTTGGCCTATCAAATGTTATCTTTGAAGTAGATAATGCTCGAATCTTTAATGTCATTCAAACAATATCCTCTAATCTTTCTGAGTTTGGGAGCTTGATTGATACTTGTAGATTTGTGCTTAACATTAACCCAACATTTTCCCTAAGCTTAGTTAATCGTGTAGCGAACGATGCTGCAGATTGTCTTTCTCGAGCGTCTATTTCGTTTAAGTCGCCGAGCATTTGGAATGAGCCTCCAACGTTTGTGGATGGCCATCTCCTCCAATGTACTCTATGTCTTTAATCTATGCATCATTTCCTTTCGAAAAAAAAAAACTTATTAACATTAATAACTTTAGACTCTAAATTAACAAAATTAAAATATAAAATTTTATTAACACACATTCTTTAAACATTAGACTTAACTAGTACAACACCCGTGCGTTAAACGCATAGATAAAAATTGATAAATTAACTAAAAAATAAAGAAAGTCTTATAATAAAAAAATAATTTTAGAAAATGTAATTTTGAAGACACTTACTTCAACAGAAAATTATCATCATATCAATTTAATATTCCAACCAACGCGGTTTTTTATCCTAGATATTAGATAATGAAAAATATAACTGGTTACTCTGTCCGTCTCATTTTATGATTCAAAACAATAATGTAAGGGAGAAACACATTTAATAATAATAGTTATGATACCTTAATTTAAAACAAAATCATTTTGGGCAGGAAAACTCATGTAATATTTAATTCATCCATAGCCAATTACTATCACAATCATTAACTCTTTTTTTTTAACAGTCCATTAACATGTTTTAAAGCATCTATTCTCATAATTTCCCATTAACTGTAAGTGAAAGGATTTACTTTTAATACTTCCTCCATCTCATTTTTTTTTTTTTTTTTGTTGTTGTTACTACTATATAACTTTAAGCAATAATTATAAGTTTATATAAGTATAGCAATGAAAACCTAAAACTTGCAATTGATACACCATCAACAATACTATCAATTAAAAGTTTTAGATTAAGATAATCAAATCAACCTAAAATAATTGATCAAAGTTCATTCATAATAACGAAAAAACATGAGAATATCATTTTGCAACTAAGGGAATACTAAAATAAAATTGCAACCAAATTGAGCCTAAATAATTTGAGACACTTCACATTAAAACATATTTATTTTATTTTATTTTAAAAGCTGAAAGTAGATGAAATCTTATATATATATATATATATATATATATATATATATATTAAAGTTGGTGAAGAGTGATGTGGTGTTGCCATGTGGACAAGTCATGGAGTAAGGATGAATTTGGTGATGCCACATCAAATCTACCCTAATAAATAAGTGTCTTTTCACTTTTTTTTCTATTAGCTAATAGTATAAGCTAATAATATTAGTTACTAAATGAGGTACCTATTATAGTTAACTATTATAATAAATAATACTTATAATAGTAATAGTTACTATAATAAGTAACTATTACTTATAATAGTAGTTAACTATTATAGTTAACTATTACGTACTATTATAAGTAATAGTTACTATTATTGTTAATTATTATAGTAATTATTACTATTATAAGTAATAGTTACTTATTATAGTAACTATTATTATAAGTATTATTTATTATAATAGTTATCATACAAATTAATTATTATAGTTAACTATTATATTTAAGTATTAATAGTTAACTATTTATTTAATAATTATATTTAACTATTAATAGTTAACTTTTATAATTAAAAATTATATAATTATTATGATTGACAATTAACTAATATTATTAAATAAAAATATAAACGAACAAAATATAATAAAATTAATAATTAGTTACCCGTGCAGAGCACGGGTTACCCACTAGTAACATGAAAGGGAGAATGCTTGAAATAAGAACATGAATTAATGTGGCAAGGATTTAAACTAATGCATTAATGAGTGTAAGGGTACTTTGGTCAAATCGTTTTCTTTGTATAATAGTATTGATTATTGTTCACAATTTCTTAAAATATAATTATTGAACTCATTAACTATTTTGGTTACGATTATTGATGCTAGGGGTATTTTTGGCAATTAAAATTGGGCTAACGTACTTAGTCAACATATTGTCTAAGTGCATGTTTTGGAGGGAAAGTATTTTATGCACTTCAACCTTTATTTATATATAGATCAACCACTTATCATGTTTCACTTTTAAACTTTCACAAAAAATATTAAAAAATAATAATACAAATGTTTCAACTTATTTATCGATGTTCGCAAAAAAATGGCCGGAGAGCGATAGGGTTCGATCCCTCTTCTCGCCTTTTTTATAGAAATCGTTAAAAAAAAAAACCCCTTATTTATCGACCAACAACCGAAAGTATATTCTTCTTTCTTGGTACCACACTTCTCCAACCTAACTAAATTCCTAGTCAGAGGCAACTTGAAAAATTAAAAAATATAAACTCCCCCTTATACTCCCATTTCAGCTCTTCATACTTTCTCTCTCCTCTATACACCCTTTCTTCTGTAACGGCGCGGGCAAATCACCTTATCTTCTTCATTCGAACAGGGGATACACTTCAATTCAAACCTTTTCCTCCATTCACAATTCCGATTCTTTGAAATGACTCGCAATAAGAAGAAGAATCAAGCCGCGTTTATCTGGCGAGAAATTCCTGGCCTCGAAGTTGAGCCTTCCCGAACCGGCTTCCTCGACGACCAATGGCGGAGCAACCGGCTAGGCGAATTTCCTGTTCGGAGAAGAAGCGGTTTCGCTTGCGTTTCACTGGCGGAGAAAAGAGAGGAGAAGGAATTCTCGCCTACGACGGCGCAACTGTTGAAACATCCGTTGGCGGTGGTTGCTTTAGTGCCTAGAGAAGCTGCTCTGTTTGCCGCCGGTGCGGTTGCTGGTGCCGCCGCTAAGACGTTTACTGCGCCGCTCGACCGGATTAAGCTCATTATGCAGGTATTTTAGTGGAATTTCGAAAAAATTGAGAGAATTTTAGTTTAATTTTTCTGTTTAGTGATTCCGCATTAACTAATTTACGTGTTGTGTTTGCGTATTGGAGAATTATACGTATATCTTTATGCATGTGAATTGCTTGAATTTATGTTCCTAATTTTTGAGAATTAGTACTGTAATTTGCCACATTGGCTAATTTAGATAAGTTTATGCTTAAAGAAATACTCCATCTCTCCCGCCCGAAAAAGGATTTTGGTAGCTTTTTCTATACTTTGACCATGTAATTTAAATAAGAAAAAATTATCCAAATATAAATTTAAAAATTGTTATTGAGAGTACTATTAATTGTGATACAATAACAATTTCTAAATTTTTATTTGGATTATTATATTTTCTTCAAAAGACTTGGTCAAAGTAAAATCAAGTTTACCAAAATCCTATTTCGGGCGGGACGGAGTGAGTATGTAGTTGTTATTTTAACGATTTGTAATGTTAACTGATTTGACAAATTTCAAATCCTTGTTCATAGTCCTTATGTATTAACCGTTCCTCTTTCATTTTGTGATACTGTGCCCCACACTCACAAATTTATGTATTCTGCTCATAAAATATTGAACTGAATTGATCATGTGCTCCTAATTTTAGAGAAATGTTAGTGAACTAATCCATAGATGATACTCCACCTTAACTAATCATTTGAATTAATTTGTTTCTACAAAGTAATTGTTATTTCTATGCTTCGCCATGTCACATTGATCGATGAAATTTTGTGATTTTATATTCTCCAATTATAAAATAATGAGTTAATTGTGGAGGTATGATTGAATTGCTGGACTATCTGAAATCCTTTTTGAGTGTTATGGTTGTCTAATGGTGATGTCTTTGCTCTTTAATGTCAAATCAAATTGGCTAAACTTTGAAACCCGTAGTTATTAACCAATCTGCAGCCTCAATGGGAATGTGAGTTGCTATGTTGCAGTTGGTTTCAAATAATCACGAGTCATTTTCCCTATAATATTTCTGCCTCTATTTTCGTGAATCCAACATCTCTTTGGTTTCTATCGGAAGTACTAGTGTGCAACAGTTACCAGATCTTTATGAAATCGTGTCTCAGTTCTGGCTAACACAGCTCTGTTGACCGTCCTCAGACTCAAATACCGAAAAATTATAGTTAAGCCAATTTGTCATTTTCCAACTCAAGTATCTATACCGAATAGACACTGAATTGTAGTACCTCAATAACTTTAAGCTAAATAAACATTATTCGATTACAAAAGTCTAACTTATGCAAATCACAAAGAATTTAGGATAGCGTACTAAATCATGGTTGGTCCTAATGCCTTATTTATTTATGTAATGTCATGCTAGTTTTTGTGTAAAATTAAAGAGCTACTATTAAAATATCCATGTGTGAGCCTCTGGTGATGGTTATTGTTGTGTACAGTTCTTTACATTTGCCATAAGTTTATCTTCCTTCATAGATGGGAGTGTGTATAAGTGGGGCATAACACTTCTGCTAATTTGGATTTCCACTCATACAGTTGAGTGAGAAAACTGCTCGATTGACCTTGTCTTTAATGTTAGATTAGCCTTATAAGTGAATAGAATATATAATTCACATTCTCTCAAGTGGATTCGGATATACTCTGTGCAACATGAAATAAAGTATTTCCACCGCCTGACATATATCTTTTCCAATTTTAACAAGTAGTGTTGAGCATTTAGCTCTTCAAAATGGGCATGAGCCTCAGTTTCAGTTATACACTTTCATTCAAATGTCATTGGCAATTTGGCGTTAATTTTCTGAGCAATGCTATGCTAGTCCAAATATGTTTCACGAAACGCGTGTGATTGGCACGAAATTAAAGATACCATTCCCATCTAAGATAGTGGTACAGCCTACAGAAAATCACATATTTTGATAAACATTTTCTAAAACAGCATTATCATAGGACTAGCATTATTATCGTTATCTAGCAGGCTCAACTGTTGTCATTGACTTCTTAACTGCTAGTTGTTGATACGCTTCCATACATCATATGATTGACTCTCCCTCCCTATCTTTATTACTCTATTCTAGTTTTTTGTTTACATAAAGCTAAGCTACTTAATTCTTGCACTTCCTTAAAGTGTCTTTTTGTCTGCAGACCCAAGGGGTGAGAGTTGGTCAAGAAAGTGCTAAGAAGGCGATTGGATTTTTTGAGGTATCCCGCAATTTGCTGTACCATTCTTCATCATATTTAATTGCTACTTCCTGAAACTGTCTAGTTATTATGTTACTCCCTCCGTCCCAGAGTAAGTGTCCACCCTTCAATTTGCACGGAGATTAAGAATTGGTGAAAGTGATGTAAGTGTTGTGAGTATGAAAAGTGAGGTATGAGAGAGAAGGTTGGCAGGGAATTTAAGTTGATTGTTGTGAGTATAAAAGTAAAGTAGGAGAGAGAATGAGTGGGAGGAATAATAAAGATTCTTTGTCTATTTATGAAAGGGACGCTTACTCTGGGGTAGACTAAAAAAGAAAGGTGGACACTTACTCAGGGACGGAGGGAGTATTATTATTGTGTACTAGTGCTGAAAAGTTGATGGGTGAAGAATTCGTTCATCAATGTTGGATTTTCACTTTTTATCTAATCCAAATGCTATTAACTTCATGTCACTACTACCAAGTGGTTAAGCCTCTGTGTAGGCGATTAGTTGAAATTAGCTGGCTTTGAAAAATGTAGATTAAAAGGGAAAGTACTTGCATCCACTATGTTGGAGTGGCATGGAAGATTCACATTTCTCTTTCAAGTTTTTATTTACAGAGATGACGGTATTACTAGTCTTGGTGAGATTAAATCTACAATTATGTTTCCTGAATTGCATAAAATGTTGCCTAGCTATATTCCACATTCCACAATGTATGCACTTCTGGCTAATAGTAAGTTCATCTGCCTTACATGTACATGTTTGGCGAATGTGAATAGCTAATATCTACCAGCTAATGTACACGTTTACTCCAGTTTAGTGATGCTACCTAGTGGACAATAAATTGCAGGCATTTGGGTCAATAGGAAAACAAGAAGGCCTTAAAGGGTACTGGAAAGGCAACCTTCCGCAGGTGCTTTGCATATTCCCTTTGAATATTACTTCATGTTTAGGATTGCTTTCTTAACTCTCCCAAATATATTGTTATCCTTATTGATTATGATTGTTTGGAGTACAGGTGATACGCATTATACCCTACAGCGCAGTCCAGTTATTCGCTTATGAAACCTACAAGGTAATTCTAAAGGAGTGGTTATAAGCAGTGGGATTCATGACTTTTGATATTGAGTTAAACTGACATTTGATTTCCAGAATCTCTTTAGGGGAAAGGATGGTGAGCTTTCTGTTTTTGGGAGACTTGCTGCAGGTGCTTGTGCTGGCATGACTTCAACACTTGTAAGTTAAATGCGAAGTCACGAAGTCACATACTTAATTAGGCCATTTGAGGCACAATTCTCTTGTGTTCGATATGTTAATTTTCTGGGTTGGATTCATATGGAATTTCTTAGTTCAAGTTGAAAATAAAAATATTTATTCCACCGGTGATATATGAACTAAATAAGAGGTCAGCGCTTACTATTTGGATCTTAGTTCTTACAGTGGCCCTTCATTTGCTTACTTGATCATGTTTATGGTTCCAAATTATATATCTGTCGACATTGTTTTCAGGTTACATACCCACTAGATGTCATCAGGTTGCGGTTAGCAGTTGAACCAGGGTACAAGACAATGACACAGGTAAATTTGATGCTTTGATGCTGAAACTGTAGTCAATTTTGAATACTCGTCTTAAAGATAGATGTCACTCTATTTATTCAGGTTGCTATGAACATTCTAAAAGAGGAAGGAGCGGGAGCTTTCTACAGTGGGCTTGGACCTTCTCTTATTGGAATAGCTCCTTACGTTGCTGTCAACTTTTGTGTTTTTGACTTGTAAGTGTGTTCTTTAGCAATTTTCTTTCTCACTACTCATTGAGGGAGCGTAAGATGAAACTATCCGTCTTAAACTTGAATATATCCATTGAATTTCAGGGTGAAAAAGTCTTTACCTGAGAAGTACCAAAAGAGAACGGAAACATCCTTGGCAACGGCTTTTGTGTCGGCTACTATCGCCACACTCATGTGTTATCCCCTCGACACTGTGAGGCGCCAAATGCAGATGAGGGGTGCACCTTACAAGACAATTTTGGATGCCATTCCGGGTATGGATATTGCCACTTTTACTAATAAAGTACCTTAAGTTGTACTCCCTTTGTCCCTAAATGAATGTCCAAATTTCATTTTAAGAGAAATCTGAAAATCTCTACGTTTCATACAATTTAGTGTCAAAAATTCGTATATAATCATGTAATCCTCTTTCCAAACATTTAGTTTTGCATGCATAAAGAGACTAGAGGGAAAAAAAATGGTAAAAAAAGGTCTAGGGACAATTTTATTTTATTTTTTCAAAAAAGTCATTCATTTTGGGACATTTTTTTTTGTTTTGAAAATGGACATTTATTTAGGGACAGAGGAAATATCTCAATAAATATTGGCAAATACAAGGATTAGTGCTCTTCCTTGCTGTATTCATTCTGGGTTGACCGGGAATATAAAATAACACCCACCCACTGCCAAACACCCGTGTGGAGATATCTTCTTAAGTTGTATACTTAAAATGGAATGGCCTCCATATCAAGCATACATCTTTTAACATTGAATTGTGATTGACTTCAGTTTAAATGGAAAAGGCAGAGTTTTAGGCCTATTGACTTGACTTCCATTTGCGGGTTTACCAAAGTGGGAGTCCCAACAAGATAAGAAATAATTTCGCTTAAAACAATTGTCCCATGCAGAAAAAGAAAAAATAAAGTGGAGTTAACTTCGTAAATATACATTTCAAACATATACTCCCTCCGTCCCATCGAATTAAGACAAATTTCTATTTTGGGTGTCCCATTCGAATTAGGACAACCCAAAAATGGAAGTGTTTTATTTAATGGGACCCACATTCACACTCACAACAACATTCCACTCATTATTCTCTACCCCTCTTTCTCTCTCCTACTTCACTTTTCATACTCACAACACCTACTCCACTAACACTTTTTCCTTAATCTCCGTGTCAAACCCCAAAATCATAATTCGGGTGGGACAGAGGGAGTATCTCTTAAAATTAATCTTTTGTTGACTTGAGGTTATATTTCTAAACTCAAACCAATCATCTTTTCATTGGGCAAAGTATGTGGGTACAAATAAGTGCATGCACATTCAATTACGCACCGTATTTTGAAGAAATACTCCCTCCGTCCCAAAAATGATCTTCACACTTTTTTCGACGTTACTACAGAGGAACTTTGAGCATTGTTTTCAAGTTGATTCAATTGTCCTACTGAAAGTTTAAAACTTGTTATTAATACACCATCAACAATACTATCAATGACAAGTTTTATATTTTGATTAGGATAACTGAATCAACCTAAAATCATTGCTCAAAATCCCTTCATAGTAACGTCGAAAAAAATATGAAGATCATTTTGGGACGGAGGGAGTAGTATGTCAGGTACCTGTGATATCTGTTTTTTTGTTGAGCCGCTCTTACTGCCAAAATATGTTTGGTTTAGCCAAAGAGATATGCTCTAAATGATGTATGGTGACTTGTATAGATTTTTCTTGCTGTTGCCAATAATTTTATGTCCATTATGCAGGTATTGTGGATCGTGATGGTTTCTTTGGATTGTATAGGGGCTTTGTGCCCAATGCCTTGAAAAGTTTACCTAACAGCAGGTCCGCGCTCCTTCCTTCTACTTGTTTTATACTCTTCAGAGTAGCATCTCTTTATATATTCAACATAGAGCTCAATTCTGAGTTTACTTGAGTTTATATTTGGTCTGATGTCACTTCCAGAAATATACTCCCTCCGTCCCAAAATGATTGTCCCTCTTTCCATTTTTTTTCATCCACAAAGTTAGTCGCATTTCTAAAATTGAACGTTAAAAATCACTTAACTTTCTAAACTGCCCACAACAAATAATTCTCCTCACTTCTCCGGTGTCATTCTTGTTTTTAGAGGAACCCTGATGCTGGTATGATTCTTGAACACCACTAAGATAATTCTGGAAAGAGGAGAATAAATCACTAAAATATGGTTGAATAGTCAAATGGAACTATCAATCTGGGACGGAGGGAGTAGTTCCTACTAGTATCTGTTTACTTGCCGTCTGATTCAAACTTATAATGCAGCATCCGGCTTACTACTTTCGACACAGTGAAGCGTTTGATTGCAGCAAGTGAGAAAGAGTTGGAAAGAATCATGGACGAAAATCGCAAGAAAACAAATTCCGAGCAGTAAGATACCTGCACAGCCTAAATTTGGTTCTCATTACCCTATTAAATTATTTTATTCTCAATGATTACCAATATCTGTGGGGAATTAAATCCCCTTCTGAAACGGCTGGGATTAGGAGTTGTGGCTTCAGGGAATCCACTCTGAGACCCTAAATTTTGTACGGTATTAGGATTTTTCATTATTGGTCTCTCAATTTGATTACTCGGTAGCACTCGGGTCGATTTTTTTTAATTTTTTTTAAGGATGAGTAGACGACTAGTAATCCGTTTGGCTTATTTTTCCCATCAGTTCAGTTGGGTGAATAGAAATGTAGGTGTGAAATTTTGTAGGTGATGCCTGTAAGTAAAATCTCCAAACTGATTTTTGGATCCAGGGATATATTATGCATGGCTTACCATTGCTGTCATGTTAGTTGATTTTTAGCGCACTTTCAATTTTTATGCAGAAAACATTACTTTGAATTTTAGCGCGCTTTCAATTTTATGCAGAAAACATTACTTTATTCAGTATTATGTGTTGAATGCCACTGCAATTTCTGAGTTTTTCATTATTTTCTTTCTAGCTCAAGTGGTATCCGGTATTAGCTTCCCATGCGGAGGTCTCGAGTTCGAATCCCGTTTCCCGTTAGGGAGATTTGTATTAGCCTATTTATAGGCTTAGTTGTAGCCGTCATGGCCATTTGATGTAGACTAAGGGCAATTTATCTATCATTAATGAAATAAAAAACCCAATTTTTTTAAAAAAAAAAATTCAACAGTGTAAGCAATTTCTGAGTTTTTCATTATTTCCTTCTGTTCCTTTGGTTTTTAAATCTCCAATTTCATTTAGGAGACATTCTAAAAATCTCCTTTTTGTACAATTACATGGCAAAGATTCATAAACATTTATGCTGAGATAATTTTATTTTATTTTTATTTTTTTGAAAATGGACATTCTGGAGTATATTTTGGTTTAAATATTGTGTGAACCTAAAATATGTCAAATTTGAAATGTGGTGGAAGGAGTAAATGTTATGCATAAAAGCAACATAAAATGGAGATTTAACAAAAAAAAATGTTCAACATATTTATGAAGAGCATAAAGTTGTGTGGGGATGCTTTATGCATAAGGTCACCTTTTTTATATTCTTTAAATGAGAAATTAAAATGCTCATTAATTTCGGGATGTAGGAAGCACCATTTACTAATAATAATAATGCATAACATTTCTTTCTTCTTTATAGATTGAGTGTAATGATTTTATTAGTGTTTTTAATTAGAGTGTGGCGGGTCCACTGCCGATGCAACCAATAAAATATCGTCAACTCATGTTGTGAGCAAGATTTTGTGACTTTATTTGTACCCCTAGCATTGCTATTATAGATTATATAATCATTTTTATCTTCAGCTACTTATGTCTTAAAATAAACAGTTAAAGATTTTAAAAAAATTGATTAAAAATAAATTTAAAAATATTTTATTATTCATTTTGGAAAAGAGAAAATAATTTAATTGATTTCAAGTGTATTTTCATGGTTCAATATTTTGGGACCGTTCGTATCTTATCTTGTATATCAACCCGCCCCCAAACAGAAACCGAAATCTCCCTCCATTTCTTTCAATCTAAAAAACCCTAACACACAGTCACACAGTAATGCTCTCACTTTCTTTCTCCTCAATCCCCAATTCTCTCTCCTCCTCTCGATCCGCTCTCCATCTACGCGCTTCTTCGAGGGATACACCCCTTCTTCTCGTTGAAACCGCTGCAATTAGCAACAATGCCGGAGATTCACTGCCGGCGGGACTCCGGCGAGACTCGATGCCTAACCATGTCGCTGTTATCATGGACGGGAACAGGAGGTGGGCTAAAATTAGAGGGTTGCCTTCCGGTTCGGGTTATGTTGCCGGTTTTCAGTCGTTGAAGTTGCTTGTACAGCTCTGTCTCGATTGGGGAATCAGTGTTCTAACCGTCTTCGCTTTCTCATCCGACAACTGGTTTAGACCTAAAGTATGTTGTAAATCTTTTGATTTCAATCTCTGTTCATTTTGTTTCCGGGGAAGAATTTGAATTGAGTTTTTGAGTGTTTTGAGTTCATTATTCGAGCTCCATTCGATTACTTTACTTTTATAATAGAGTTAAATTGTTCATGCTAAGCGTAAGTTGAGTGGTTGAGTTCAATTTCAGCTCGAGCTTTTTATGAGAGCAAAGGAACCTATGTTCATTTCAGCTACATTTGATCATTTCACCTGTAGAGCTGGTTTTTCTCAAGCACTAGCTTAAAAGAAGTATAAAATGCTACTCCCTCCGTCCCAAAATGAATGTCCAAACTAATTTCAAATTTGCTCTTGATCAAGAGCAAATTTGAAAGAAAAAAACATGGAGATTCATTTTGGGACTGAGGTAGTAACATTATATGAGAATCAAGGGTATTTAATCCCAGCCCAGTTTGTAGCTGAAGTTTGAAATCTTGTTTGAGCTAGACTCTAACCAAGCACTAATAGAGATGATGCTAGTCCGATCTGTTCATTCCTTTTCTTCGCGAGCATTTCCTCAAAATACTTCATATTCTGCTTTTGTTCACTGTTGATTCTTGACTTGTTTTTTGTCTGGGTATTGAAGGTGGAAATAGAATTCTTGATGAGCTTGTTTGAAAGAGGAATGAAGGATCAACTGGCTGATATGTTGAGGTAATTCATTGCTGTAACTTTTTTCATTTCAAGAAGCTGTGTTTGGGCATGCAGGTCTTATGTATATGTTGATGAATTTCTGTTTAATTGCTTATCTGTAGTTCTCTATTGTGATTAAACCAAATTGGGGAATTAAATTTGATGTTTTTAATGTTGCTAGTTTGTGTTTCACTAGTCTGGAAACTTGGAAGAAATCTTGGTTTTGAATTCCCTGAAAAA
Organism: Campanula takesimana; assembly: GCA_026119855.1. Taxonomy (NCBI): domain Eukaryota; kingdom Viridiplantae; phylum Streptophyta; class Magnoliopsida; order Asterales; family Campanulaceae; genus Campanula; species Campanula takesimana. The sequence goes on along the minus strand of JAOWBW010000039.1, from coordinate 2,309,881 downwards.
GATCTGCAGGCTGAGATATTGCTCATGGCACCTTATTCCGATAGTTTTTTTCTTTTTTCTTTTTACTCAACTTCTCGCTTAGGCCTCTAAATTTGCTGCCTTGTTGCGTATTTTATCAAATCCATCCTATCTTAGTTGACTTTTAACAGGAAGGATATTCGAGTGTCTGTAATCGGAGATCCCTCTAAACTCCCAAAATCCCTACAAAAACTCATCAGCCACGTGGAGGAAATTACAAAGGACAATTCGCGGCTTCATCTTGTTGTAGCAGTTAGCTATAGTGGAAAATATGATCTTGTTCAAGCTTGTCGAAACATTGCTATCAAAGTCAAAGACGGAGTCCTTGAACCCGAAGACATAAATGAGGCTGTAATTGAACAAGAATTGGAGACTAATTGTGCCCAATTTCCGTACCCTGACCTTCTTATACGGACAAGTGGTGAGTTAAGACTTAGCAACTTCTTTTTGTGGCAATTGGCTTATACTGAACTGCATTTTGTTGATTCACTTTGGCCTGATTTTGGGGAACCCGAGTTTTTAGAGGCATTGCGTTCTTTTCAACTGAGACAAAGACGATATGGAGGAAGAGATCCTTGAGGCGTTTTTCTTTACATTTTCAACACAAACTTGGATGGTTTTGGAGCATTCTCCGTTTCAGATTTGGGAAATGTGCAAAACAGAACAGAGGTTCATTTTCAACATCAAAAGAGGGTAATTCTACTGCACATGAAGCATTCGCATGAGCTTAACAGCAGAAGAGCATCATTGTAGAGTGTAGATATATCAAGAGCAAATTTGAAAGACATTCAGTTTGAGACGGAGGTAGTAATAAATAACAACAAGACTTCACTGACTGATTCTCGTATCAAGAGTTGAAGAATTGCTTTCGCATACAACTTGAAGGAGCTAGATTTTAAGCCAAAGATTACAACTTTACAAGTATATATATATATATCGACAATTGCCAATGATGGGTGACACGTAAATCAAGGTTGAGAATCGTTTCAAGAACATCAGCTGCAAGATTTAAAGCATACATTGTGAAAAGCCTGTGACAAAGATGGACGAAGAAGAAGTCTCGTACTCAAAGACATCAATAAGTAACTCGAGCGATGAAATTGCTAGCATGAGCACTAGATAAGGTACGTGAATAGCTTTCCTTCCGACTGTGACCTATTCAAACTGAGTTAGAAGATCATTGGTTTGGGTTCACAATTTATCTTGATCTTTGTTGAATGTTGCTTATGTTGGTTAGTATATGACCTGTGTTACATGTAACATGCAGAAATTGATACATATATATTTACTCCTCTTGTAGAATTTTAGCATGTTTGTGATTCCTAGCTAGAATCTCTGCTTAACCAAATTTTTGTACTCCCTCCGTCCCAAATTGAATCTTCATTTTTTTTTAGTTTGTGGGAAATTTAAAAAAGTTGACATTTAGGCATTTTCGGCACCATACACATATACTACCTTTAATTATCTCGCCATATGACATTGTTACTACTAGAGAAAAAACTAATGTTACCAAGGAGCTTTAAAGTAGCTTCACTAAAAAAAAAAAAAAAAAAAAAGTCATTCATTTTGGTTATATTTCTACTGTGCAAAACATAAAATAGTTCTCTTCAATTTTGCGGTTGTAACGTTATTTTTTTTTTCTAAAAAATATTTTGCATATTTTTTATATGTATTTGTATTTTGATTTATCAAAATTACAATAACAAGTTTATGGCTTACATGCAAACGTAACACCTATTTGAAACGAATGAAAAAATATACTATTTAATACTCTTTCCGTCCTTTCAGAAGACAGTTTTTTTCATTTTAGGTGTTTCATTTAAAATAAGGCATCCATTTTGGGTATCTCATTCCAAATAGGGCATCCTCAAATGAAAAGTTTTTATTACTCTTTATTCCATCCGTCCCATTCATATTGTTCACGGTTGATTTTTATGGTCGGGTTTTTAGAGGTAGCTCCCCCTCGCGGGATCGTCCTAGAAATCAAATCGATAGGGGGTTTTTGTGTTCTTCAATTAAGAATACAAAAGAAAAATATAATAATAATTCTAGAGGTATTCTCTCTCTTACGACTGCCCCGCTGTCTCCGACATGGACTATTTAGGATTTTTAATAGGTGTAATCGGACACTTGCATCACATACACAAGTGCTCTCTGAACCATCATTTTCTCATTGAGGGAAGAGGACGAAATCAATTAGATTGATGTGAAGGGCTCAAATCCTATATGGGAGTTGCCAAGAGCCGACGTCGAGGTGTCAACCTTCCCAACACAAGAGAACTTTGTCCAAATATTATTATCAATCTAATTATCCGAATGAAATTTTAAATTTGTTATTAACTAAGCACTTATTCATTTATCAATAACAACTTTTAAAATTTTATTAGCATGATTAGATTGCTATTATTTTTAACTCATACTTATTATAATCGCAACAACTTTTTACTTAATATCCTCTGCCCACAGTCTTTCTCCTTCACACTCACACCAGGTTTTATGATACCAGATTTTATGATTGACCCTTGTTTCCCAAATCTGTTTTCCTTTCATTTTTCTGTGGGTCTTGTCTTTCATTGTTGTCATTCTTTTTTCTCTATTTTACCTATATATCTGAAATGTATGAAAAAAAAGCATTGTACCAAAGAGTAAAGATTACGCCAATAGTTTTATTCATATTAAAATTGTATAATTCATATAAAAGTTGGAGAAAATTACCATAGGGTCCCTCATCCTAAGTCTAACTACCACCTAATCCAACCTAATATTTCCATCTACCATCTAGTCCAAGCTAATATTCTTATTTACCACCTAGTCCCTCGGAATTATTAAATCCCGAAACTACCCCAACTATAAATAGAGCCCTACCCCCTCCACCTCTCACAAACACGCCTCCTCACTCTCTCTACTTTCTCTCTCTTCTGGCACGTCCTCACTACTTTCTCTCTCTACATCTCCGGCGACCCCTCATCTCCCCAACTCCGGCGACCTTCTCCCTTCCCCTATCTCCGGCGACATTCTCCCTAACCTCGGCGACCCTCCCTCCCCGACCCAAATGCGTCCCTCTCCCTCCCTACTTTCCCTCTCAACCCAACAAGCTCCGGCCGGCCAACTGCTCAGATCCAACCAAATCGCCCACCCATCTAACCATCGCTGGCCAACTCCGGCGACCCCATCCCTCCCCTAACCCCGGCGACCCTGCAGCTCCTTCTCCGTCACCGGCCACCCTTACACCATCTCCGTTCACCCCTCCCCCACCTCCGGCAGTTACAGATCTAGCCCTCACCTCTCTCTCTCTCTCTCTCTCAATGGCGACCTGCAGCTCCTTCTCCGTCACCGGTCACCCCCACGCCAGATCTGACGTCAGATCCCCTCAACGTCGCGACCTTTACTCTTTCTTCGGTCCCCACTAGCTCCGGCGACATCCCGTCGGTTTGTTTGTTTGTGTTTTTTTTTTTTTTTTTTTTTGGGAAATGAGAGTATATCTGTGAATTTGTTGATTGTATTGTTAAGGTTGGTAAATGATTTTTTAAAATTCCAATTGGAGAAGTTCAATAAAATTATGTGGAATAACTGGTATAAATTACATAATTTTTGTATATGTTTAAGGCCTTCAAATCGATTTGATTTATGGTATATTTTATAATGTTATGTGATAATTGTGCAAATAATTTGTTGGTGGACTGGTGGTTTTGAATGTACAAAGATTCATTGTTGGTATTGTATTGATTTGGTTTGCAAAGTTCACAGTTTTTTCTTTTGAATAATTGTGAACTTCTTTGTTGTTCTTGGAACATCTGTGAACAACTGTGAACCTGTTCTTGGAACAAGTGTGAACTTGTTGTTAGAACATCTGTGAATAGGTTCTTTGGAACAAGTGTGAATCTTTTCTTTGGAACAAGTGTGAACCTGTTCTTGGAACAAGTGTGAACTTACAATTGCGAACTTGTTTTTTGGAACAAGTACGAACTTGTTATTGGAACAATTGCGAACTTACAATTGCGAACTTGTTTTTTGAACAAATACGAACTTGTTATTGGAACAATTGCGAACTTACAATTGTGAACTTACAATTGTGAACATACAACTGTGAACTTGTTCTTGAAAAAAATAGTATTTTTTTTTTTTGAAAATTGTGAATTTGTTCTTGGAATAACTGTAAACTTGTTCTGGAACAACTGTGAACTTGTTCTTGAATAACTGTGAATTAGTTCTTGATTTTTTTTTTTTAAAATGTGAATTTGTTGTTAAGAGCTGTTAATTTGTTCTTGTAGAAAATGTGAAGTTGTTTTTTTTTATATAAAGAATGATTCTTTTTTTTTTCCAAAAAAAAGGACACCGGAAAATGGTCGCCGGAGGTGGTTGGGATGGGTGGTCAAAGGTGGCCATGGTGGTTGGAGAGAGAAAGTGAAATGATGGAGGGAGTGACATTAATGTAATTTTTCATTATTTATTAAGGGCATTAGTGTCCTTTTAATGACCCTTGGACTAAGTGGTAATATTTCAAAAAAATCAAATGGTCACCGGAAAATGGTAGCCGGAGGAGGTCGCCGGAAAATGGCTGCCGGAGGTGATCGCCGGGAAATGGTCGCCGGAAAATGTTTGCCGGAGGTGGTCGCCGGAGGTAGTGGTCGGTCGGAGGTGGTGGATGATTGGTCAAAGCTGTTGACTGGTGAGAAGGTGAAAGGTTGAGGAGGGAGGGGTACTAATGTAATTTCCAGTCATTTAGTAAAGGCATTCATGCCCTTTTAATGAACTGTGGACTAGGTGGTAAAATCAAAAATACCTTGTCCTTGATGGTAGTTTTGATTATGATGAGGGACTAAATGGTAGTTGCCCCTAAAAGTTGTCATAAATCTCTATGGTGGATAATATATCAAACATCATTCAAAAACTAACAATTTTACTCCATAAATTGGTGTTACCTATCGATAAAATAAACCTATACATTAACACGATCCCTCCGTCCCATGTATATATTATATCTTTCTTAACTTGTTAATGTTTTTCCTTCAAAAAAAAAAAAAAAAAAAAAAACTTGTTAATGTTTTTGAAAACTATTTTTTAATTGTTTACTCACTGTTTATATTTATTTATAGTATAGTAAAATTTTATAAAATTATTTCAATTAAAAATCTAATAGTTATTCTTCCATAAAAAATGTGAAAATTATTATAGACAAGAAATATTTAAATATTTATTTATAGTATAGTAAAATTTTATTTATTTTTGCAGACAGATAGTATAGGAGCCGAGCCGGGATTTTTTTTATTTTTTTTTTGCCCTCCAATTTTTCTTCCCTTCCATTTTTTGTTCGCCAGCAAAAGTAATATTTTTATTAAGAAATGTAACACTTTTTTTTTTCAAAAATGTACCACAATTTTGCTGAAATAGATTAAAGATAACATAAGATTGACAACTAAACTAATGTTACATTTTATAATAAATGAATGTAACATTTTTTTTTCTCAATTGTAACACTTTTTTAGAGTTTTACATTCAATATAAATGCAAAACCAATTATATACATGAATTTTTACTCTTTTTAAAAAGAAAAAAAGTAACATTTACTCTATAAAACTGTTACATTTATCTATATAGCATATTACAATCATATATGGACTGTGTTACACTTCAATTATTATTTTTTTTAACCACAAAAACTATTTATATTATTTTCCAAAACTGCTATTACATCTAACAAAAGTGTTACTTTTTTAAGACCAAACTGTTACTTTCTTCATAAAAACGTGTTACATCTAAGGAGACGAGCATTCCACTTTTTTGTGTGTTAAAAAATATGTTTTTTTAAAAACAAAACCAAACCATATCATGACCTTTCTAGTTTAATTCGTCTCGTCGAGACGAACATACCGGTATTTTTAGATTTTTTTTATTTTTTTTTTGACTTCAAAATCTCAAGATATTACATTTTAAAGTTGTTGGAGGTTTTTTTTTTAACATAGACACGTGACGCGCTGTGAATGAGCCGGATTCTGGGCATTGGGCGTGCGACCCGTCTCACGCCGTTGGCCGCATATAAGTTTTGTTTATTAAAATGGGCCCCATATATGTCGGCTATACAAGCAAAAGGTTAATGCTCACTCCACGAATAATTGCCCAAATCCATTAATTTGTGAACACAATTTAGGCCGACGTTAGCATGTCATTTTCAGTTTTAAAATTACAACCATTTTTAACAATTCATAATTCTAAATTTGTAATCAATTAGGCCACTTAGCAATTAGCACACACCTTCTCCCTTCCCACTCTCACCAGATCAAATTTTGGAGTTTAGATCGAGAAGATAATCACATTTGATATTTTATAGTTAATATATATAAATTTATTAAAAGTTAATGTTAATTTAATTATTTTAATAAACTTTCCAAAATTTATTTATTCATGATAACTCATTAAAATAATTTATCAGTAATATTTATACATAATAATGTTGAGAATTTGAGATTATAAATTTAATATTAATGTTTGGTCAAAATTTATTTATGTTGACTGTAAATAAAAAAATATTTTTTACATATATGTACGAAGACTCTCAATCTCTCTCTCTCGCACACACATATATAACACCTCAATACCAAGGCATTGAAATTCGATTTAAAAAAATTGTAATAATTATTTTATTTTTCCATTTTTTTTTAAAAAAAGGACATGTAATCTATTTAGAATACATTTCTTAACCCCAATTTTGATCTTTATGCATAATTCTAGTTTTATATAGAAACCTAAGTGGAGTTTAGAGAATAAAAAGTTGCCTTCATCGTGTAACCCATTAATTCTTGCTTTATGAAGAAACAACACATTAAGTAGTTAAAGTTTTCTAACTTAGTTTGGTTAAGTATCAAGTTAATTGCTTGATCCGTTTAGTACCTCTTTTAAACTAAAAGGTACATTAGCTTTAATTTGCTAGAGAAAATGTTTAGTATTTTTGAGATAATTATTAATGCGAAATTCGGGGAGGTGCCTCGTTGGACTCGCGTGTATCAGGTAGATAGAATTGAAATTTGGGAAATAATAAAGTTACAAAAGATGGCTACAAAATGTGGTCTACAAAATGCGGTGTCATAATTGTGTTGTTGTTTTTAATTGGAGTGTGCCAGATCCACTATCGATGTGGCAAATGAAATATCCCCACTACATCTTGTATCATTCATTTTGTAAACTTCTTATGTAAGCTTAGCATTACCCTTGAAATTTACCCAAGCTGACTCGTATAAGCTACCTTATACTTCTTCGTACAGGAAAAATAGTCTCATTTAATTTTTAATAATTAATGAAAATAAATTTTGATCAAACGTAAATAATAATTTAATTATTTTAGTGATATTTTAAAAATTATTATTTATAAATTAATTTATTTGTAACGTATCACTAAAAAAATTTAAAATTTTATTACAAAATTAAATCATCATTAATATTTAGTTAAAAATTATTTGTATTTACTATTAAATCAGTAAAACTAAATGAAAATTTTTTTTTTTTGGGACTGAGTAGTATTTAAAAGCAAACTGCCATTTTAGTGACCACTAAAGGTAATTAATTCCTTAATTGGAGCCTCTTAATATTTGTAAGTCATTTTTAAGCTTTAAAAAAAGATCAATTCACAACCTTTTGCTTTATTGTCCACCTTGCCTACTTCTTGTGCTATTAATAAACTTCTAAAAATGTCAAAAGCTTCCTTTAATTTTTACTAATCATGAAAGGTGTTGGCAAATTGTCAAAAGGACAGCCTTTTTATGGATTTCGAAATGCTACAATGAGCGGTTAGCTCCACCCCGGTCCACCCAATGATGGAGATTAGAGTCACCTCTTTTTTTTTGTTCGACGGATGAGATGTGTCCGAGCTCGGTAGGAACCACAAAAAATTGAAATCATTTTAGCCGCACAGATGATGAGCTTGCCTATGTGGCCTTGATCGGAGCCGTTGGGTGGAGGGGTGGAGCTAATTTGGGTGGAGCGGTTCCGGGTCCCCTTTTTATTTATTTTTTGCTTTGATGCTACATGAGAAATGGGTATTATGTAGTTTCCTTTGTTTTGTCATAGTTTAGAATTTAAAAAACAAAAAAAATTGAATAAATTAATTTTAGCCAATCAAGTAAACTTAATGACCGCATATTTTGTTTTATCTTTTGATCCCTAGAAAGAAAAATATCGACATCAAATATCATGGCTTAAAACCTAATGCCTGAGTATAACATTTTGTGTCAACTTCACGGTAAATACCATTCTTCATCGTACCCCAAATAAATTTATTTATTTTTTTTTTTTGAAAGAACCCAAAATAAAAAGGTTAAATATTTGTAATAATGACTTTGGCCGTTTTTTTTTTTTTTTTTTTTTTTTTGTGATAAATGATATGATTGCATTTATTTAACTAAACATTACTCCGTATATTCCTTGTGTCCTAAAAAGTAATTGTATTTGACTTTTATGGTCAGCCAAAGTAAAATTTGATTAATGATCATTATCCATATGATCATCTTAATGAAACAGTATGATTTTTTATTGATAAATTATTTAATGATTTATCCATAATAAATTTAATTTCATAGAAACAATTAAATTGAAAATTATTGATTGATCAAAATATTTTTGAATACCATGAAATTGATTAACTTTCTGACTGAGACTCAAGGGGGTAAGAGGATAAAAGCTAATACTCCCTCCATCCCAAAATGATCGTCCTATTTGCCATTTTTCATTGTCCCAAAATGTTCTTCCCAAAGTGAATAAACAAACACCATAGCTAGTGAAGCAAGTGTTCATATCGTTAAAAAGTTTGAATAGTCAAACGCGAATATCATTTTGGGTCTGGGTCGGAGGGAGCGTTTGGATAAAATGTAGTACAGGGACACATTTCGTTTCGTGACTATGATAAGGTTATTTTTAGAACTAGTAATCAAATTAGTCGCACAAGTCTATCCACAATTAACCAATTGTTTTCTTCTTAATCATGATTTATTTTTTAAAGGGTTAATGACAAATTAGACCCTAAAATGATATACCAGCCTTCCAATCAAACTCTGAGTTTTTTTCACCAGATCATACCTTGAAGTAAAAAATACTCGCCAGTTAAGGCCTTTTTGATGGATTTTGTTAGAAAAGTCAGTTAAGTAGCATGTGCATTGCACGTGACTAACAAATTGGTTGGTTTGAAGTTGATGTTTTATTTAAGGGAATTAATAAAAATTTTGAATTTTGTAGGGATGAAAATCAAAATAATAATCATTTAAAAAAATATTTTTACACAAAATAAATACTATTATTATCTATTTTCTTTTATATTTTAAAAAAAACTAAGGAAACTATACAAATTTTTTTTAATTCACTACATTTTGTGCATTTATTAAAAAGGGTAATTTTCTTTTCCAAATAATCAAATTAATCTTTTTATTAAATAGTTTTGATTTTCCAGCCTTATTTTTTTTAAATGATAATTGTTTTGATTTGCAGGCCTACAAAATTTGGAATTTTCATTAAGCCCCTTAAATGAAACATCAACTTCAAACCAACCAATTTGTAATTCACGTGTAATGCACGTGTTACTTAACTGATTTTTCTTACAAAATCCGTCAAAATGCCTTAACTGGCGATTATTTTTCACTTTAAGGTATGATATAGCGGGAAAAATAAATCAGAGTTCGATTGGAAGAGTGATCTAACTTGTCATTAACCTTTTTTTAAATGATGTCTTGGTCAGTTAGGAGATAAGGAGTGAGATCAAAATCTAAACCCTATCTATTGTGTGGCTTAACTTTTACTGCTAAATAACTCATTTAAAGATCATAATGATTTTGCTTCAAAAAAAAGATATTTATAATTAGGGGTAATTTCCTATTGCTACCCTTAGGATTTCGAACCGCTCCACCCAGGAGTTAGCTCCACCCAACGGTGCCGATTGGAGCCACCTCATTTTAGCTACACCTAATGGTTCTGATCAAGGCCACATGTGTCCGAATTCGTTGGGACCCACAAAAAATTGAAATCATCTTAGCCGCACCCCCAATCGGCACGTCTATGTGGCCTTGATCGGCACCATTGGTTGGAGGGGTGGAGGTAAGTTGGGTGGAGCGGTTCCGGGTCCGCTACCCTTATTATATTCTTAAATTCTTCAATGAAATTGGAAAATTGCAAGTGATGAATTTGCATGGGTATTTTTGATGTTTTTATGAAGTTGAAAACAACCAAATAAGTGGGACCCATGAGGTTGACGATGTCGTTTGGATCTTTGTAGATGTAAGCACACTTGTCTTGCTGCCTTCCTTTAAATTTTTGATGACTTGCGTTTCAGTGACGATATTTTACTATTGACAAAAATTTGTGTGAGACGGTCTCACACATCATGGTTAGGTGTGTTGGAATTTTGACTATACATTGTACATAAATAATAATAAAGTATTTAGGCATGCAGACGTGTGTGCACTACAAGATTAATCACATAAGTCATATTATTATACAGTTAATTGGGCCTATAATAAAGTGATCTAATAATGTTAGGGGGCATTAAGTCATCTTTTATAAGTATGGGGTTATTTTGTAAATGTGTAGAGACCAGATTGTATTTATAAATAGATGAGGGGCCTATTTGTAAATACTACTAATGGATGCATCCTTTCATCTTAACTGATGTGACTATTCCTAACGGAAACATTCTAACTATAAATAGGGGTCGGGTCCCCAATTGAACGTATCAACTCTAGACGCTCATATCCCTTCAATAGAGACTGACAAAAGGAGTATACAGATCAATTGGAAGATCGATCCCGGGCTTATTCTAGGCTTCCGCTATCCTTAACGGATTAATCAAGTTTCCCGTTATAACGAATTAAGGTACGCTTCCGATTTTATAATTTTGTACTCATTGAATTGAATTGGATTGGTTTAAGGAAAATCTCCCAACAAGTGGTATCAGAGCCTGGTTCAATTTCAATTTATTGAGCATCATTTAATGTGTTTAATTTCCCGATTATGACTACTGTGGGGAAAACTTGATATTCATATTGTAGTGGTTGATTTCGGTTTCACACACTACATTTTTTAAGGATTTAAGAACGTCAAATATTCCGTCACTTTGAGGACAAGAAATCGAAATCAGTTTCGAAAACAAAGGAATTCATGTGTTGTATATTATTTAATCTATATGGCATGTCACCAAAGTGACCTCTCCTATTTAGATTATTTAATTTTGATATACATTGAGTTGTTAATATTTTGTAAATAATAATCGTCCCAAAAGAAGACTATTATTCGTGAAAATATTAAATTTATTGAAATATGTGTTTAACTTTCATGCGGGTAATGATCGTCCCAAAGAAAGGCTCAATATTTGACATGATTTTATTGACAATATTTGATCACTAAACTTGTTGTGGGAAACATGTGACTAAGGTTGAGTATCCATGTGGGTATGAAGTCGGTCCAAAGAAAGGCTCCATACTTGACCAGATTTTATTGTCAATGTTTGATCACTTAAATTTATATATATAAAAAGTCACTTGCAAATTAATTTATCTCCAAAGACTAGAATTAATGTTGCACCGATTTTCTTTTAATAAGATCATAAAATTGAACATGTTTTGGTTATGGTTATATGTGAGTATATTTGGCTTATATTTTGTTTTCTATTTTGTTAACATCGACTCGATCCTCATGTTGAGTAGGAGAATTATTAAGGTCTAGAAAGACAACATGATGATCGTTCTTGGATATAGTGAACAAATAGTTATCACTCACATGCATAAAGTCAGATACTAAGTTTTAAATCATTTGGTATTTGAATTCTGACTTTGTAGATGCCAATACGCATCAAATCAGGAATAGGATTGCGAAATATTGTCATTATGCTGCATATGGTTTACGGCGTTGTAATGCCACTAAAGTTATTTTGTGACAATAATTTGGTAGTCTTTAAATAAAGTGATTCAGAGTGGACAAAGTTGTATTGAGCATATTGGGACTAACTCCATAATTGCGGATGCACATTTTAAGTTAACACCAAAGGTTTACAAGGAAACTGATTGTATGGGTGTTCACAATCAAGTATGCCTTGGTTCAGTGGGAGTTTGCTCATACTTTTATGGTTCATTGTCATGACATCATTCAGTTTTGGTTAATAAGGTTTTTTCGGTTATTCAGTTATTCATCACTCTGAATATTTGGTTTATCTCATAAGGTTGGACTTGTTGAAAATAGACATGTGAAGATCACATTACATGTAATTTTCATGCTACATATCCATACTTGATTCATGTCATTTAGTTAACTAACATATGTGACCACTGATGGGTTTAGTTACGATTAATGTGACGACCGCCCCTTTAATCCTTATGTTAATTTATCTAATGGACGGGATTGTTTAAGATGACACACTAAGGATAAGCATATGCGACTAAGGTTTATAATATGTTATGCGATTACTTAAGGTGTTCAATTTATGTACAAGTATTAGTCCAAGTGGGAGATTGTTGGAATTTTGACTATACATTGTACATAAATAATAATAAAGTATTTAGGCACGCAGACGTGTGTGCACTACTGGATTAATCACATAAGTCATATTATTATACAGTTAATTAGGCCTATAATAAAGTGATCTAATAATGTTAGGGGGTATTAAGTCATCTTTTATAAGTATGGGGTTATTTTGTAAATGTGTAGAGACCAGATTGTATTTATAAATAGATGAGGGGCCTATTTGTAAATACTACTAATGGATGCATCCTTTCATCTTAACTGATGTGACTATTCCTAACGGAAGCATTCTAACTATAAATAGGGGTCGGGTCCCCAATTGAACGTATCAACTCTAGACGCTCATATCCCTTCAATAGAGACTGACAAAAGGAGTATACATATCAATTGGAAGATCGATCCCGGGCTTATTCTAGGCTTCCGCTATCCTTAACGGATTAATCAAGTTTCCCGTTATAACGAATTAAGGTACGCTTCCGCTTTTATAATTTTGTACTCATTGAATTGAATTTGATTGGTATAAGGAAAATCTCCCAACAAGATGAAGCAAACTCATTTCCTCTTTTATCAAGACTCGTCTTATGTATGAGATTGTTTCACACAATACCCACATTGCTAGCACCGGTCATGAAATCCATAAATAGTTTAACATCTCATATCCTATCCAAAGTGACAAATTGGTCTCAATGGCTATAAAGTAGCATCAAATATGAGAGTGTGTGTGACTAGTGCATGTCGGTGCACCTTTTATCTTGAAGATAGATAATGAAAGTATTTTGTCATATTTGTTATGCTAACTTCACCCTTTATATGCATGTTCTTTAAGCATGTACTCCTGGCCTATTTTTGGTTACATTTTGTACTATTACCAATTATTCCTCCTTTACAACAAAAAAACCAAGATGATTGTATCATCAAAATAACCAATTTTGTTACTACCTAGCCACCTTTATCTCAAACTAAATGTCAAAATTTTAAATTTTAAATTAATTTACAATGACAAAAATGACTTAAAAACAAATAAAACACATCTCTAAATTAATGCCAAATTAAATTTAATATTTATTTTAAAATGAAGTAAAAATATAATTATATTTGAAATATGAGATAATCATTTAATTTATAATTTGTGGAATTTACAAACACAACATATAATATGAAACTAAAATTACTGTTTGTGACCAATATAAGTTAGACAAGCCTATCATTTCTGTTCCAAAATTACGATCAATTTTCTAACGTGTGCCCTTAAGGTATAAGATAACAATTATTTATAGAAGTGAATCTATGTAATTATAGCAATTTTTACTTAGAAAATCTAAATATGTTAACTAAAATTACTATAATTACGTACATTCACTTCCATAATTAATTATTATCCTATATTATTAGGAGGAAGCTTTGTGTGAGACGAAGAGCCGAATCTCGACGAGAGAGGAAATGAGTTTTCCCCGTCCCGCCCATAGGGAAAACCATTTACTCTTTTAACAAGACCCGCCTCACACAAGTTTTTGTCTATTAGGGCACACACACAATGGAAAAATGGAATTACAATTAGGTATGATGGTTATTGATAGAAGAGGTGGTCTCCCATGAGAACAAGGGGATCCGTCTCATGCATGAGACGGGTCGCCCCATGACCTATGGGCCGAACCCGCCACGTGGCAGCTCCCAGAGCTCCAAAAAAAAAAAAATCAGTTTTTATAATATTTTTTCGGCTTTCGTTGACCAAAAGTAATAGTTACCATAACTTAATGTAATGACTGAATACATATAAAGTAATATTGTTCATAAGTAAACGTAACACCTGTTTTACAAAAACAAAAGCTCGTTTTACCTATTTTTTTCAAATGTAATACTAACTATAATTACATGTAACCCAAGCAATATCTAAATGTAATTATCATTTATACTGAAATGTAATAATGCTTTTGTAAAAATGTAAAATATTGTGTATTTTGATTTAATTTTTGAAAAGTAACAACTCGTATATATGAATGTAATTGTTTGTACAAGTAAATGTAACACTTTAATAAAAGAAATTATAACATATTTCTATATATAATGTAATACTTTTACATGTAACACTAATCAAGTGTTTTTAGCTCTAAAAATGTAAATGGTTGAATTATTACTTTTTCTATACATATGTGTTACAATTATGTATAAACATTATTACATATAAGTAACACGTTCGTTACATTTTAGTTGTAATAAGTATTACTTTTGGCAAACGAAGAAAACATAAAAAAAACACTGTTACTTTTCTATATATATGTATTACTTTTATGTATACAAACTGTTACTTTATATGTATACAGTCATTACATTATGTTATAGTAACTATTACTTTTGACAAACCGAAAAAAAAAATATAAAATTTTAAAAAAAAAATGGGCCTATGAGAGGCTGCCACGTGGCAGGGTCGCCCTTGAGTCCTGGATCCAAAAAAAAAAAATTGGGCCTATAAGATGTTGACACGTGGCATGGGTTGCCCCTTGGGTCATGGAGCCTGTTCAATGGCCGGATCATGGATTGGGTTTTGGGTCGAAATGACCCGTCTCAAGGATGAGACGGGTATGTGTATTCTCACTTGAGTCTTTGTCTTGATAGAAAAAATAGAGGGCAAAATTGTAAAATCAAAGCAACAGTCTTCTTCTTCAGCTATACTTAAAACAGCTTGAAAACAGAGGCGTGCGGTCCAAGCGAAATACAGAGTGACTGTGTGTGTGATTGAGCCTCCAACAACATACTGTACAAAATTTCTCACGAAAACTACTTCATCATCCTCAAATAAAACATACCCACCAACCTCTCTCCCACTCACTCTCTCTCTCTCTCTCTCTCTCTCTCTCCTATAAAACAAGAAGAGAGAGAAAAAGGAAATCTTCATCTTTCTGCTTTGTCACAATTTTTTCTTGGCTTTTGGGTTGTTAATAATTTGTTGGGTTTTCAGTTTTTTGTTCTTGTTTGTAAAGATTTATTTTTTGGGGGGTTTTGAGATATGGTCAAGTACAGATTCTAGGGTTTGAAATTAGGAGGAAAAATCTTTTGTTTGTGGGTGTTTTGAATGGGAATTGATTGTTGTGGAAGAGACGAAGAAGGGGGAAAGGACATGAGAAAGTCGTTTAAAGATTCACTTAAAGCCCTTGAAGCTGATATTCAACATGTCAATACTCTGTAATTCTCTCTCTCTCTCTCTCTCTCTCTCTCTCTCTCCCCCTGTGTATGCGAGAGAGAGAGAGGGGGTGAGTGTGTGCAAATTTGATTAGGATTTTACAATAACTTATCTGTTGGGCATTCATATTTGAGCTCCAATTTCTACTATTTTCTAATTTTATGTTTCTATTTGATTATTTGAAGTTGGGTGTGGGTATAAGCTTGTGCTTGATCATGTAGTTGCTATTAATTTGTTCAGTTTATGATTTTGATTTTACAAATGGAGATTTGGGTTATATTTTAAAAACATTTTCTTGCTGATATAAAGGATGTAGGTTGGAGAATTAACATTTGAAATTTGATTTTCTTCTTTTGATTTTTTTTTTTTTTTTTACATTCATTTTGGGACGGAAGGAGTATACTTCATATTATTAGATGTGTCTGCTCAGCCCAAGTGACTGACTCTCTCAATTCCAAGAGAAAAATTCAATGGTTCTTCATGTATGCCTGATTTAATTCCATTGAATTTTTTCTCCTTTTTGGTTCTGTTTTTGTAACTCTTTTAACCTGTTTCCTTGTTTCTCCTGGTTATTGAAATTATTTTTTATGGTTATCTATAAAATGATGACCCTGTAATTAATTATCTTCAGTAGTTAAATGTTCCTAATTACTTTTGACTTGAGACAAATCATTTGAATGGTATGGAGGAGTTTGCAAGTCTCTGTACTCTCTCCGTCCCAAAATGATGTTCTCAAACTTTTTGAAGGATATGAACGGTTGCTTCAATAGCCATGTTTTGTTTGTACACATTTAAGCCCAAATTATAGAAATGGGAAGAACTTTTCGGGAAAATAAAAAATGTCAAATGAGAAGATCATTTCAGGACAGTTCGAGAGGGAGTTTAAACTTCTTGTTATAGTGTTTTCACTGGAATGACTTAAGAGTGTTCCTTTTGTGTATAGGGCTTCTGATTACCCGAGGGAATATGATGGTGCTTGCCTTCAAATGAGATTATCATATAGTCCGTGCGCTCACATTTTTCTCTTTCTTGTTCAATGGGGCGATTGCAATCTGGCCGGTGCCCTTGGATTGCTTAGAATTCTTATTTATAAGGTAGTTACACAATTCTGTTTGCGCCTAGATATATAACTATTGTTGCTTTGATTGTTGATTATATGCTTAGAATTTTTGTTTCTGTCCATCGCAGGCTTACGAAGATGGCAAGACAACTATGTATATTCATGAGCGAAAAGCTACTATCAAAGAGTTTTATGGTTAGTTCCCTAAATCTCGCTTAACCATTAGATTTTATTTTTTTCCACTTTGTTGACCGTGAGATGCCACCAGCAGGGTTACAACCGGACCACCTCTGGGACGGAAAACTACCAAGAAAAGTAGGGGAACCATGAATTTTTTCTTAAATTTTCATACACATGTACTATGGGACATGACCGTTGAAACTACTGCAAATTTTCTTAAACTTCTCAGCATTGTCATGAATTCTTCTTACTTTTGACTTCTTGTTTCCATCATGTTCATTGTCCCCGAAAAATCATAAACACTGTCTCGGAATTTTTTCTTGGGGGTGGGGTGTGGGTGAAAGGTTGACCATGAAAAAGTGCCAACATGGCAGGGTCAACACTGGACCCACTTTTGGGACCAGACACCACCACGGGACCCAAATATTGTTCAAACGTATAAGTGCCGGCAAATGACAATTGAAAATTACCCCAAATTGTCTCCATATGTATAGGTGTGATATTTCCGTCGTTGCTGCAACTTCAAAGAGGAATCACTGATGTTGAAGACCGGAAGCAGAAAGAGTTATGTGCGAAGAAGTACAGGAGGGATGAAATGAACAAAGGTAAGCTGACTGAAATCGAAATAGAGAGAGAGGAAGAATGTGGCATTTGTTTGGAGCTTAACACCAAGGTCGTCTTGCCCATTTGCAACCATTCCTTGTGTATGAAGTGCTATCGGAATTGGTAAGTGAATTCAAGTTTATCTTGCAAGTAAAAAATTTGCCCACATCTGTGGATATTTTCCTCGATTTTGTTCGTTTTTCAGAATTACTCAGTTGTTGAACACTTCCTTTTAGTTTTCTTGAAATTGCACTAAAATTATGTCCTCTTTTGAATTGGTACTATGTTTTGGGCCAAACCAAAATTAAGGTGTTGAGACTAGAAGGGGTAGAGTATCACTTGAGCTATAGGGGTTCACTTGACCGCCTTTAGGTTTGTCGAAGCGCCAATAGCGCCTTTAAAGTTTAGGAATAAAAGTGTTTTATAGCTATAGGAGTGGACTTGACGGTCCTGATTCAGTCTTTAACAAATGCATGGCCCCTGTTGGTGGGAGTGGTGGCAATAAGACAATCATACCCATAATGAAATAATCCAACCGACTGGGACCAGACTGTTGTGACTTTCGACTGCACTGACCCAGATTCACTACGATATTATATCCTCACCCATTCACGTTATTTTGACCTTTTTACTTCAAATTCTGATCTCGCCGCTGTTTAGTTCTAGAAATGTATAGATGAGGAGGGTGGGGGGACTTTTGTTATTATTATTACAACTCTGCTATTTATCCTTAATATGACCATACCATGTTGACTTGCTCTCACCATTGCTTTCAGGCGAAGTCGTTCTCAAACATGCCCGTTTTGCCGGGACAGTTTGAAGAGAGTGAACTCCGGCGATCTCTGGATCTACACTGTCGGTTGTGACATTGTGGACTTGTCAGCAATCGCAAGGGAAAATTTAAAGAGACTGCTAATTTACATTGAAGGTTTGCCTCTTGTAGTTCCAGATCGTACAGTTGTCTCTTATGATCCTCTTTATCGATGAAAATGTCCCGTAAATGGATACAATTGGTCCGTATATAAGTTTGTTGGTTGTATTTATGTGTTTATATGGTCCTTTATATACGAATTTTAACAAATTTTAGAAGTGTAAATACGAGTCCCGTATAGTTGGAGTCAGATTTATAATGGTTTGGGGGTATATAACATTGATTCATTCTTCTCATTTATGCTGTGTATTTGCTTGGTGTTCATGGATTGATCTTTTTTTTAGGCTGATTTTGGTTTGAGAGTTTTGTATGGAAAAACACAATACTCCCCTCTCCATTTGTCCAGTAATAAGCGTCGCGCTTTTAAGTAAGCGGGAAACGGTAAATTTTATCACAGTACAAGCGATGTACAAATAAGTTCATCGGGACCGCTTTTAAAGATTATGGGACATTCAAATTAGGGTGTATATGGGAGATTCTATAGAAATTACATGCTTGTTCCCATTTTGGACCATAGAGATATCATATCACTATCATTTTAAGAATTTGGATAACCTAAAGAATTTGACCAAGTAACCACTAACCACCAAGTGTACGCTTCACTACAACTACTCCCTCCGTCCCACAATAATATTCTCATTTGACTATTCAAACTTTTTAAGGATGTGAACACTTGTTTCACTAGTAATCATTTGACTATTCAAACTTTTTTTAAGGATGTGAACACTTGTTTCACTAGTCATGTTTTGTTTATGCACCTTTAAGCCTAAATTGTAGAAATGAGAAAAACTTTCTGGGACATTGAAATATGACAAATGAGAAGATCATTTTGGGTCGGAGGGAGTATAATTTAGGCAATTACCTTAAATTTAAGTTTGATTTTGTCTCACATTAATCCAATGTCCTTTTCAGGACCCCACCAGTAGTTGATTATACATGTCATCAAGCAGCTTTATGGAACTCACATGATACCTTCTCTCAAAATAAATCCTGCGTTTTTTAATAATTTTGTATTTTTGAAATAATTTTAGCGCGGTTTATCTAAATATTTGATAAATAAGTAAAATATACTCCCTACTCCCACTAAAAGTTTCACTCAGTAAAACTTGCATGCATATACTAACATCAATTACTCACTTACTAATACTATTCTCGGTTCTCAGTATCTGCACCGCACCTTATATTTCCTACTCGCTTTTCATACTCACAATACTTGCGCTACTTACAGATCTTACCGCACCTTATATTTCCTACTCGCTTTTCATACTCACAATACTTGCGCTGCTTACAGATCTTACCGCACCTTATCTTTCCTACTCGCTTTTCATACTCACAATACTTGCGCTACTTACAGATCTTACCGCACCTTATATTTCCTACTCGCTTTTCATACTCACAATACTTGCGCTGCTTACAGATCTTACCGCACCTTATCTTTCCTGCTCGCTTTTCATACTCACAATACTTGCGCGCTGCTTGCTTACAGATCTTTGTGTCCAAAACAAAAGAGCAACTTACTTACAGATCTTTGTGGTATAATTGGAAGTGGTATGGTTTTTAATTGAACAGATTTCAAAGCCCATATTTATCAGAGTTGAACATGCTTAGTAGAAGTTACTTGTAGGAATGGTCACAGCTCTATCACAAGGATAACATGAACTACATATTCTAAAAACTGGACCAACCGTTGACCGAGTAATAGTTCAAAAAAAAAAAAAACACGCAATGTCGGCATAGCACACGGACAGACAAGAGCACAGCCATACGCATTGCTGTTCACTCATGTGAACTAAAATTATGAACATACAATATCCAGTATGGTTTTTCCCTGGACGAGCAGCCCCTCTTGGAAAAGTGTAACATCTCAATCATCATCTTCATCGTCGTCGTCTTCTTCTTCATCATCGTCCTACAATACGACAAGTCGTCAGTGGTGGGTGAAAGGGTAAAATCACAAGGCGGTAGCTAAAAGTGATGGATGGGATAACATGGTCGTGTTTGAAAGCCACATCAACACGAATTTTGCAAGTAGGATTTGGGAAAGGGTGGATCACGGTGACAATTGCCTGAAGTTCCTTTTCACCACGTAGTAAAACCCCTTCCTAACATAATTTTGACAATACATTCTTGATTCTAATTGGATGTAATTTATCAATAATATCCCACTTTATATTCAAAAATGGAATAAAATACTCCCTCCGTCCCCCTCCCCCTTTCAACCACCCCCGCAGTAAGCCCCTGATCCCAAAATCAAATTTCAGGAAGGCGGTGTGTGTGTGTGTGCGCGCACGAGGGAGAGAGCTCAACATGTCCACAACACACACGATGGGCACCCACATTTAAAGTATTTTTATGCACTAGTTAAAGGGTCAAACTGGTTTCCTTAATCTCCGTGTCAAGTCGAGCACACAAGATTACTCTCATATTATCATGTTGAAAACTCTTATGTTACCTAGAAGCCAACATTTCAGATAACACATAAGGAGGTTTAGTAAGACATACCTGGCCACTTTCCTCGTCAACTTCAGATTTCGACTTGTCAGATTCCTCGGCGTCATCGTCAGCACTCTCCTATTGGTTAAACAGACAAATTAGAACAAAAATAATCCAACCAGCACATACTCCCTCCGTCCCAAAATGATCTTCAAACTTTTTTCACCATTACTACGAAGGAACTGTGAGCAATAATTTTAGGTTGATTTAATTATACTAATGAAAATTAAAAAATTTTTATTGATGCACCATCAATAATACTATCAAAAACAAGTTTTAGTTTTTCATTTGGATAATTAAATCAACCTAAAATTACTGCTCAAAGTTCCTTCGTAGTAATGACAAAAAAAGCTGAAGATCATTTCGGGAGGGACGTAGCATGTTTTTATTTTCATGTTACATTATACAACAGATCATAATGCCGTCACCTGCTTTTTGTTGTATGCATTGATAAGTTTTTCGTACTCGGTCTTTCTTTTTGCAGCCTTGGCTTCATAGGGAGCTTTTTCCTGAAATTAGAAAGGTAAGCAAGAAAATCAGATATATTCACACAGGAACTAGTTCACATGAAAACTTGCACGTGATAATCAACCAATATCCCGTATACACTAAAAATGTATTCCTTCTTTTTGCTTAAAAAAGAAAGCTTACTCAAATAAAGGACTCATTTGGTATACTCTCTACATCAGATGAAAGAAAATTGATTCCTATATGAGATCGTACTTACAGCAGCACTAAGGGATTTCCACTTTTCTCCACCAGCTTTTCCAACCTATTAAGGCCAAAATGTAGCGCAAAACTCAAATTCATATCAGCACCAAATGCAGGATGATTCAAAACAGTTAAATAGTACTCCCTCCGTCCCCGAATGATAGTCCACCGCTTTTAGTGGTTAATAAGATTGAACTTCTAGGAAAAAAGTAATTATCCAATGAATTTCAAAATTGTTCATGATAATATTTTACATGGTCCATCATAAGTTTTAGAATTTCACTGGAGTAATTATTTTTACCCAAATCTTCCGTCAAACTTCAATCAAATTAACCACTAACAAAGTGGAACTATAAACTCGGGACGGAGGGTGTACAATAGAAACTCAAGTAGAGTACTCACAGCTGATACAGCCTTTATGGTAGGGTTTTCTTTCTTAAATGTCTTCCTGAACTCTTCACTGAATAAGAACATAAATTAGCAGCGTCATTCAAGTTAAATTTTAGCAAGGAAAGAAAGATAAAAAAAATCAAAATAACGGAAGGAAAAGGTTGTTCGTACAGAAAGACGAAGAAAGCACTAGGAGGCCTCTTTGGTTTGTTAGGATCTTTGGCCGCTTTCCCTCCCTTAGCCTTGCTTTTGCTACTCTTTTCTACCTTGGCAGCGGCCTTTCTCTTTCCAACCTTTCTGAAAAACACAAAATTATTCATGTCAGTCACTAAAATTCCTGTGCTACAAGTCTACAACCATACAGCCAATAGTCAAACTACTCATAATGTCCCACTAGTCTTATCCCAAAAGTCAAACTTTGGATGGACTCTTGATACTCACAAATATTACGTGTCGGACAATTGTTTTACCATTATACTCCTGTCCTGGAAAGTTTGTCCCGTTTTTTACTTTTAATGGTCAACATAAATGGGCTTTGACCAAACATGGATGTCGATTTAATCATTCTAGTGAAATTCTAAAAATTGGTATCAATAAATCACTTAAATCACTTAGTGATTTATTCATAAGAATTTTTAAATTTCATTGCGATCATTAAATTGACACCAATGATTGATCAAAGTCCATTTGTGTTGACCATAAAAAGTCAAAACAGGATAAACTTTCTAGGAAGGAGGAAGTATGACATAGAAACATAGAGCGGAATATTACGGCCCCCAGAAAGAAAATGAATCTGGGCCCCATGTAGACGGCTGCACGGGACGTCCAAATTTGGTTTGTTCGATCATTCATTGAGGGTAAAATTGTCTTTTGACCCTCTGCCCTCCCACCAACAGGTCACTCATTTGTGGAAAATTAAATCAAGACCGTCTGTGCGGTGCGTCGGACTATTGCGTTGTTCGATTGGCGTTGCCAAATCATAAATATACTTTAGATTACAAACTAATATGTCAAGTGTTCATTTGGTCAAAAAAAACAAGCCACTTACTCGTGGGTTTAAACTACCGAATTAGATGATTAATGCATTAGTTAGAGTCAAAGTCGGGACTTCTCTTTACATCCCCATGACTTCCCAAATGTAAGACCTCAGAAAACTTGCAAATTCGATCTACGTGAAACAGAGTTTCATTATCAAACATTCAACTAATGAAGGAAAGGGTTTCACAGAAAAATAAATAATCAGTATTCACTAATACGAGTATCAAACAAAAACATATTTAAGTCGCTACAATCTACTCCATACTAAAATTAATAAGATGTTCCATTGTCTCAACATAGGATCAAAACTAATCGGTTAACATAATAATACTCCTCCGTCCCAAAATGAATGAAGAGCAAATTCGACCATTCATTTTGGGACGGAGGTAGTACATAATATGACCAAAAGAAATACTATGAATTCAACTAACCTGTCATCAACAGGCTTCAAAGCATCTTTTGTATCCTTTTTAGCTGCCCCCTTCCCCTTAGCACCCTTCATTCTCGCAACTGCAATTTTCAAAAACAACGCAAAACTCGAAACAATTATTATATCGCAGACCCATGTAGTAGTACCAAACAGGGGTGGACCGACCTTCTACATATCGGATGCACATGCACCCAATACCATAACAAATAATGATAACGCAAGAAAATCAAACTGCACAGCATTCAAGTCAACATGGTCAAAGATAATCCAAGCAATAGTAAGCTCATAAAGTCAAAACAAAGCAACTCCACACAATTTTGATAGCTACAAAACAAAATTCCTCAAATATCTTCATATAACAGCCACCAATTAAGTCAAACAAATCATAATTGTACAACAAAATGGAATTTAGTAACATTAACACCAAAACTAAATCTAACAGTATGACCTCAAAGTCAACCTACAGGGGAATATTAATTGACATCATCATAAAGTCAAAATCAAAGCACTTCCACTAAATAATTCAAATTCTCAAACTAAATTCCACCAAAAATCAGTAAATCAACAACAAATAATCAAAATTTCTCTCTAAAAAAAAGTACGAGATCAGTAGAAATCACACTGGAGTACTGGAACTGAAGTAAGAAAAATTACAAAAAAATAAAATAAAAAAAATATGATGATTTCAATAGATTAACAAAGCAAAATCAGTAATACAATTCAAGTAATTGACTGAAGAAAATAGATCTAGAGAGAGAAACGGAGCAAACCTAGAGAGAGAAAGTGATCTGTGATCAAGAAAGAAGAAGCAGAAAGACAAGAAGAATCAAACGAGACTTTCCAGGATGAGGGTAAAACCCTTTTGGAACAAATTCACCGGACTAGCCTGTAAACATTTGCAGACAATGAATGGATAGTATGGTTTTACCGGTTATACCGGTTTTTTGTGAAATGAATTTATGCCCCTTGTATTACAAAATATTGTCATGTCACCCCCTAGTTGTTCAAAAAGAATCAATTAAGTCATTCATTTTATATGATTATTCATTTTCTTGTTTTTTTTTTTTTTTTTTTTTTTTTTGAGGAATTTTTCTTGTAAACTTAACGGAATTGACTTTAGCTCCTTTTAAGTGAGCTCGAGTTTTCTGTTCATATTGTTTTTTCGATAATTTTACAATCTTGATGTTAGTGTGTAGGTCATCTTTAAATAATAAAATAGGATCAGTCGTAGAATATAGGCACTGAGTTCACCGTCACTCAGTGTCTATAGCGTAAGTCCACCTCTACCTTCACTTGTGTGGCCAATGTGATAAAATTTATGCACTGGATCAATCTCGTGCCACACTAGCTAGATTCTTATTATTCAGATGTTAAAATAAGATGAAATTTGAATAACCAAATTACTCCTTTTGTTATTCCAAAATAAGAGTCTTGTTACTTTTTGCACATATTAATATAAATCAAAATTTGTTGACACGATTGAACTGGACGTGTATTATATTATGAGTGACAGAAGGGGAATATATAAAAGGGAATTGTATGGAAGTGGGTTAAACTACATGTACCATAAATGTAGTTTAACCTAAACCTAAGGATTGGGAGTGACAATAATTGGTGATGATTATTACAAAGGAGTTGTTATCTCAAGCATGCAACAATGCAAGGACAAAGGAGATATTTTGTGGCTTGTGATATAACTTGCCACGTGATTGGGGCTTGCCCGGTTGAGCCTTGCATGCAGGCCATCTTTTGGGCAACAAGTTTGACTCCGGAACTTGTGTTCTGACTCAATGTGTTGGTCTACAAAGAGTCGTCTTTTGAATATGTTGTCTTTTGACATTTGGTCAATGTAGCAATTTTGACTCCAAAACTGACTTATGTTTTTTTTTAAGCATACCAACACATTTTATTAGCAATTTCAATGAAGATGGAGTTGGCTATCCATGACACCGGATGCTCAACCCAAACAGTAAGACTTACAAACGTAAAAGAAGTCCAAGAATACAATCGGCCAAAGTATTGGCTCGACGATCAACAAACGTACCAAACAATGAAAATGAGCACGAAGCACAACTCGGTATGTATGAATAAAACAACCTAATCTAATTTCATCATAGATTGTCTTCATGAACACACTCTTGCGAGACTTCTAAATCAATAGCAAATGCTTCCGCTTAACCCCGAAATTGATTAAAAGATTTGTTAAAGACCTTCGTTCCAAACATAAATCTGAAACATTGTTGTCCAACGATGAAACAACCAAGACGACAACCAATTTATGATCCTCACCGTGTGGTAGATTGAGATTTGCCAACACAAAGTAACACCCAAATCCCTCAAAAATGGAGGGAAAACAAAAGCCCTCAACATATTAGAAGGGAAATCAAAAGCTCTCACAAGAGGAGAGAAAATCAAACAATAAAATAGAAACAACATTTATTAAAAAACAAATTACAATACAAATAAGAACAAGATCATCAAACTATTGCTTGTAATTACAATAATTACAATGTGATTCCAAACAATTGTTTGAGATCAATGATAATTAATTAAAGCAAATACTAACAGATTGAAGAAGAATATGGATGAATGGGAAGGGAGTCAGTTGAAAGGGAGTAACTTTATTTAAGATGTTCAGCTCTTTCTCCTACTCACTCACTCAATTATCTACTCCCTCTATCCCAATCAAAATGATCTTCACGTTTAACTATTCAAACTTTTTAATGATATATATACTTG
This sequence comes from Campanula takesimana, assembly GCA_026119855.1. NCBI lineage: Eukaryota > Viridiplantae > Streptophyta > Magnoliopsida > Asterales > Campanulaceae > Campanula > Campanula takesimana. The sequence continues at coordinate 2,283,621 of JAOWBW010000039.1, read as the reverse complement.
CTTCACTAGTTATATTTTGTTTATGCAATTTTAAATCTAAATTGTATAAATGTGAAGAACTTTTGGGGAATGAAAAATGGCAAATGAGAAGATCATTTTGGGATTGAGGGAGTACTTATTAATGTTTTCTCTCCAACTCACTTACATCATTTATTTTTTTAATACTTCCTCCGTCCCAGGATAAGTGTCCACCTTTTTTGCATGTTAGCACGAAGGAACTTTGAGCTATAATTTTAGGTTGATTTAATTACCATAATAAAAATATAAAACTTATTTCTTAGACACCATTATATATACTATCAATAACAATTTTTAATTTTTCATTAAGATAATTAAATCAACCTAAAGTTATTGCTCAAAGTTCTTTCGTGCTAACATGCAAAAAAGGTGAACACTTACTCTGGGACGGATGGAGTATATATTTTTAATCTTTGCACATTCAATTTTTAAAATCATTAATTTGAAACGGTTTGGAGTTTGGACAATATTTTTTTGGTATTAGAAATGTTTACTTTTTGAGAGGAAATCTATACTAAAGTATATTAAAGTACGGCAGAACAATCTTGGAGATGACATGTGGAACAACTTTGGATGAATGTGTGCTCTTATTAAACCACCTCATCTTAATTGTGACTTTTCATTTTTTTTTTTGCCATTAGCTAATAACATAAGATGACAATTATAGTAGTCTGATTAGAAGATATAATGTTTGATGCATTAGAAGAGAAACACATGAATGTGCATATGTTTTTACTTGGAAGGATATTGTGAAGGAAAAGATATGTATGTATAAGATGATATTGGAAGTGATAACTAGATGGAGGGCATATATATAGTGAGGTTGGTGTAGGCTAACATTGTTTTCTCCACCCAAATAAATATTCTATTTAATTGAATTGCAACTCTTTATGTGTTTGATTAAGATGTTACATAAGAAATACATGAATTTTAGCTCTTCATTTTCCAAGAGTGATTAGGGGAACATGTATGCTTTGGTGCTTTGAATTACAAATTCAGTTGATCATATAAAAAGACAAAAAGATATTAAGGAACTTAATCATAATACAAATCCGGTTGGTCATTCCAAAAGACAAAGAGATATTATAAATATGAGCAATGGTCTTTGTTTTTGTTGATGTATTTTAGTCCCTACTTTCATGTGTGTGATATTTGATTTTGTTGATGAAAATTGGTAGCCTTCACTAATTTTATCATGTTTATATTTCTTGCAGGTTTATGTTTCTTGCCGCTACTATGAGGACATGTAAGCTTACAACTTTCAAACAAGTAGATATTTGACAGTTTTAGTAAAATCAGTCAACTTTAACAGAAGGTATCTCTCGATCCATTGTTCAAAAATTACAAGAAAAATATTTTTAAATAGGTCTTTGAGTCTATTTTCTACAGCTCTTTTCAGATCTTCATTTGGATTTTTTTAGAGGGAGTTATGGTTGTTTAACCAGAAGATAGTCATATGGACAGATTCATCCAAAATTCAGTCAACTTTAACAGAAGGTATCTCTCGATCCATATGTTCAAAAATTGCAAAAAAAAATATTCTTAGATATATTTTTGAGACTATTTTCTACATATTTTTTGTGATTTTCATTTGAATTTTTTTAGAGAGAGTTATGGCTGTTTGACCAGAAGATAGTCATAGGGACAGATTCACCCGAAATTGAGAAACTTAACTCTTTTTCTTTTGGTTGTTTCTTATATTATCGCATAATTTTCTCCTTTCATACTATTTGTAGGATTTAATGAAACTTCAAGTGGAAGGAAAAAGAAAATGATGCCGGAACAAAGTGATGGATATTTAACAGTTTTAGTAAAATCCATCAACTTTAACAGAAAGTATCTCTTGATCCATATGTTCAAAAATTACAAGAAAATAGTCTTAGATAGTTCTTTGAGTCTATTTTCTACATCTCTTTTCGGATCTTTATTTAGGCCTTATTTGTTTTTCCATTCAGAGCCACTTAATGGGGTGAATGTCTGAGAGAGTCAGACCTTAAGGCATTAAGTCTATTTTTTTTTTCAAATTCAGATCTAAAAGCATCTGAATTGCCTCTTAATGTTCAGACCTAAAATGAAGTCTGATTTGCCTCTGAATTGATTTTTTTTTCAATTTATATTTTTTCTTAAACTCACAATTCTAAAGATATCCAACTAAAACACTATATAAACAACTATTCATGTCATTTTTCTACTTCATTCAATGCCGTAATCCTAAATTCAGATGTGTATTTAGACGAATAATCAAACAGTTTGAATAATTCAGAAATCAGCTTTCAGACGCTGCCTCTTATCAATTCAGATATGCATTCAGATTTCAGGACTTAACACTTAAAAAAAAACAAACGCCACCTTAGTATTCCTAGACTTGGAGAGATGTTCCAAGTAGCCTTTAAATACATATAAGATGGCTTTGTAATATAGAGTTGTAATTGTCTTTCATTTGATTAATATGAATGTTATGATGTATTTCTTCTATTTTATAACGTTCTCCTACAATTTTATTTAGCTATGAGTCTTGAAAATTTCAACATTTTGTTAACTATAATAGAAGAAAAATATGGGGCCAATTTTCACAATTATAATTCCGAATAATAAAATAATGACGAAATAATGTTACTCTCAACAATTATATGATTAATCATGTTTAAACATACTAAATTTACTGTTATCTATGCATAAATTATATTTACATAATATTTTTTTAAATTATATTGTATAATAAAATATTTTTTCAACGAGAAGATAACACCCCGTGCGAAGCACGGGCTCACCACTAGTAAAATAAGAAATTATTGAGGTTTATGGGTTAAAATAGCTGATGAGACAGGTGGCAAAATTCAACTGCACCAACCCCGTATTTTTATTTTTATTTTTGACGAATTTACCTACTTACTACTCCCTCCGTCCCACCTCACTTGACACCTATGAGGTGGACACAATAATTAACGAGAATGAATAAAATAAGGAAAATGTATGGTAAAAAATGAAGAGAGAGAATGAGTGGGGTAAATAGTAGTGTTGGTTGATTAAATTGTGTGGTGAAAAATGAAGATAGAGAATGAGTGATGGAGTAGAGTGAATATAAAATTATAAAAAATATGTTATTTTGGGAAGTGTCAAGTGAGCTGGAACAGCCCAAAATGAAAATAAGTGTCAAGTGAGCTGGGACGGAGGGAGTATATGCTTACTCTGTCTTATTTTAAGAGTCAATTTTTTTTTTCCAAAACGGCGTTCTATTTTAATAGTCAAAATCTTAAAATTGAAAATGGGTCCTACATGTCATACTCACAACAATTATCCACTAACTCTTCTCTATCCTACTTTCTCTCTCCTACTCAACTATCAATACTCCGAACACATCACCTATTCCTTAATTCTTGAACCCACCCATTTTTTAAGGGTGTTGTTATATGCACCCTTAAAATTTATGAATACACCCGTACATAGCTTGAAATTTTAAATGATACAACACTGTGAACCACAGTTACGGGTGTATTCATAAATTTTACGGGTGTGTATAACACCACTCTTTTTTTAACTCTAAAAAAGGCCTATCGACATTCTGAACCACTGTACTATGCTTAAGCTCCGCTTTTAACCACCCATGTTTATTTTTAGCAGTTTTAACCATCCTACTTCAAATACGTTTTTTATTAAACCTAAATGGCCTAACGACATCCATTATTGTTAGAAAAACCTAACAAAATCTAACCTAACTTAACGAGAATTAACGAAAGTTAACTTGATCATTACATGGACATAACAAATGGACTAATACATATTCCCAGTCAGCTCATCCTAGTCGTACTCCTCCTCCTTCACGTTACAGTGACTTCCTCCACCCAATTTCTCCACCCTCCACCGCTGCCACCATAACAAAATTATTTCAATCTTAGCATGCATTGACTTCAGAACAGCATTGGAAAGAGCATAAAACTATTTGGTTATAATGCTTCTTGCCAAACCTCAACCAGACGTAGACTTGGTCCAAGAAAAATAAAATTAGTTTGTATATTCATAAGAAATGTAGATATATCAAAAACTTGATGGGACTTTCTGGTCTTTCTTTGAGGGATGATTCAATTGGAAACATTTTTGCTCCGTATCTTGGATCAATTTTGTTGTCAATTAGAGGGTGGTGGCTGAAGAAATAATTTTGTTGCAGCGGTGGAGTGGGAAATTGGGTGGAGGAGGTTACTGTGAGGTGGAGGAGGAGGAGTACGACTAGGATTAGTTGACTGGGAAGATGTGTCAGTCCAGTTGTTATGTCCATGTAACTATTAAGTTAACTCTCATCAAGTCTCGTTAAGTTGGGTTAGGTTTGTTAGGTTATTCTAACAATAATGGATGTCGTTAGACTATTTAGGTTTAATAAAAACGTATTTGAAATAGAGTGGTTAAAACTGCTAAAAATAAATAAGAGTGGTTAAACTGGTAATAATCTCTAATTCCTTTTCCCCAAATCCACCCCCTTTTCCGTTACCGGCGAACTCCCTCTCCCCATTCCCATTGACAGACGATCTCGGCCGTAGCTACTGCCTCCATTCGCCTCCCCATCGCCGTCGCCACTGCCACTTCCACCGACGATCCAACACCTTACTGATCTAGATTTCTGCCCGCTCCGTCGTCACATCAAGTACAGCAACCGGTATAATTCATTTCCTTCCATATCTTCTCTTTGATCCACAACTAGCATCTCTTTCTGCCCAACAAATTCGGTAAAAATTGTGCTCTCAAGTTATTAGGGTTCTAACTCGTGATTGAACTGCTTACAAATCAAATTCATGGAACCAGAAATTTGAGATCGTTAATTACACCACAATTTTTGTGTATTCGTCAAAATTTGAGCTTCAATCCATTTCAATTCCTTGGTAGCTGTTTTCATCCTCAATCCCCCCCCCCCCCCCCCCCTTTTCATTTCCACTTGCTGTAAATCTCTGATTTTTAATCTTTAACCCTAATTTCATTCCCATTTTACAGTTATTAAATTTGAATGAATAAATAACACCCATTGTTTTGTCAGTTTTCTTGACTTCATCAAGTAAGAATCAACTTGAATATTTATACGAGTCATTTGTCTACATATCATACATTATGTCTGTAGTTCTTACTCTTTATCCTGAAATGAATGTCCACTTCCACTTCCATTTTGATTGTCTCGTTTCTAAAAAGAAAAGTTGCTATAGTTCAATTCCAATTAGGGAAAAGCAAATCATACATCAAGCAGGACAGTTTATCTTGGATTGAAGGGAGTATTTGGTGCACTATATGATGATTTCTTTTTGTGTTTTTTTCTTGAAATATGGTGGAATGAAAATTGAATCTAATTGATATGGAACGATATGACTTATTATTATTATGTACAAAGTGAATATGATCACTTAGTTTGATATTTTGTTCTTTCCTAGTACCAAATGTACAAACAATTACTCCGTGCTTTGTTTGGTGCTTTGTTCTTTTGGCGGAATCACTTGGCTTCTTCCTCAATTAATTTAAAATTTCACTTTTATTGTATAATAGATTTGATGGCAAACCCGAAGCATTCGGACAGAGATGTTCCTTCAGTTGATAGGATCAGTGTCCTGCCTGAATCATTACTTTGCCACATCCTTTCGCTACTTCCAACACAGTATGCTGTTCAAACAAGTGTTTTGTCGAAGAGATGGAAAAATCTGTGGACTTGCATTACAAGCCTCGATTTTGATGATGAGTTGTTCACATATCCCGGTATGCCTCCTTATGATCCTGAGGAAGAACACAAAAAGTTTGATCAATTCGTTTACAGGGTTTTAATTCTTCTCAAAACCTCCTTTCTACAGAAATTCCACCTTCGTTGTGAGCATGTGTGTGATCCTTTTCTTGTGAGTTCGTGGGCTTATGCTGCCCTAACTCGTGATGTTCGAGAGCTTATTCTCACTGTTTATCTACCCGAGCCATTTGAGATTCCCTCTAGCCTTTTCACTTGCAAGACACTTTCTTATCTTTCACTAGATTGTGACACAACATTGGATTTGCCAAACTCAGTTTGTCTCCCTAACCTTAAATACATGTATATAAATACAGTTAAATATGCAAACGATGTGACAATTCCAAAGCTTTTGTCTGGTTGCCCAGTTCTTGAAGATCTTACGTTGCAAAGAAACGTAATGGATAATGTGGCCCACTTAAGTATATCTTCTCCCACATTGAAATCTCTTCGTTTGAGTTTTGTGATCGATGTCGAACTTGATAGTCCTCGATACACACTTCAAATTGATGCCCCACTACTGGAATACCTGTGTCTCAGTGATTATGTCACCAATGAATTTGTAATTGGAAACCTCTCCTCTTTAACCGAAGCAGACATCAGTGTTCATGTCAGCGAAAGGAATAATGAATATACCGGGTACGGTGATGAAGTATTGAAATTCATTAACGGGCTCTCTAATGTGAAGCTTCTCAAGTTATCATGTGCCACCATGAAGGTAATTATCCCTCCGTCCCAGAAAATTTGTTCCATTTGACTTTTTATGGTCAACACAAATGAACTTTGACCAAACACTGATGTTGATTTAATTATCCTAGCAAAATTTTGAAAATTGTAATTAATAAATCATACCATTAAGTGATTTATCAATAACAATTTTTAGAATTTCATAAAGTCAAATGAGACAAACTTTCCGGGACAGAAGGAGTACTAATCTTCATCTGGACATTCTACGGTCAATTCAACATAGCTTTGTTTCAAATACTTGGGGTGACAATATTAATATTTCTTGCTCTTATGCTACTAATACATAAACACGAGTAATTTTCTTTTGTAGGCGCTCAGCTATGCTCGTGGACATGTTGCGCCAGCTTTGCGTATTTTGACTAGGCTGCAGGTGGGTGAAGTATGCAACTCACTTGTGTTAAACTGAATATCTTGGACATTCTTTTGGTATATACTCCCTCCGTCCCAAAATGATCTTCCCACTTTTTTGCCGTCACTATGAAGAAACTTTGAGCTAAAATATTAGGTTGATCTAATTATACTAATTTAAAACGTGTTATTGATAGACCATCAACAATACTATCAATAGCAAATTTTAGATTTTCATTAGGATAATTAAATGATCGACATTTTAAACCAATGTACTTTGATAAGCTTCAGTTTTAACCATCCTTGCATTTCTTTAGCAGTTTCAACCACTCTACTTCAAATATGCGTTCGATCTATCGTGGCACCCTAATTTCATCCAAAAATATTAGAAAAGTTAACAAAATTTTAGAAAAGATAATGAAATATTAGGAATAACAAAAACTAACATGATTTAACATGGAGTCATATGTGCGTCCAAATGGATCATACTCACTCTAGCCGCCCCTCCTCTTCAACCCCACACCCCTTTCCCCCATACCCTTTCACACTCATTTTTTCCCATTTCTTTTCCCTCACTCCTCTCTGGAATTCGGCCCACACTTACCCGATCTCACATCCCAGATTCTTCTTCCCAAATTATGCTCCCAAACATGAATTTGTCAAAGGGTATAGTTAACGGTCCTTGGTGGGTTAAGTCGTACTCTTCTATGAAATTCGACTCCATTTCGTTAACTTTGGTTGGCTATTGTTAACTTTTCTAACATTTTGCTAATTTTTAAACATTTTTGGATGAAATTAGGATGCCTGGGCAAATCAAGCGCATATTTTATGTGGAGTGGTTAAAAATACTTAAAAGAAACAAGAGCGGTTAAAACCGAAGCTTCATCAAAGTACGAGGGTTAAAAAAAGTCGATAGGCCTAATTAAATCAACCTAAACTTATTGCCCAAAACTCATTCGTAGTAACAACGGAAAAAGTGGGAAGATTATTTTGGGACGGAGGGAGTACTAATCTTCTAGTATTATCATTTTCTGTAACTCTATCTGAATATTTACTTCTTTTTTTCCTTTTGTTGTTGTTGATGTCACTAGGGGAACTTCAGATGTTTTAAGCATAAGGACGTACCATGGAGTTTTCAACCAGATCACGTACCTAATTATCTGTTGTCACTTCTAACAACAGTTGAGATAACTCATTTTGATGGTTCCTCAGATGAGCTTATGATGGTAAAATTTATCCTAAAAGGCGCAAAATCTTTGGAAAGAATGACCATAATTACTGATAGTCATGTGGAGACCTTGCTTGAGAAGATAACCAAGTTTCCTAGAGTTTCTAAACTTTGTAATTTTGTAGTTCGGTGAAATATAGTTTCTGGAATGCATTCTTTAGTTGTTAACTGTTAGACATGGTTGAGTAATATGGGTTGTTGTTGAACACTACTCTGTACGAGTTACTACATCTGTCTCAAAATGAATGTTCAGATTTGCTCTTGATCAGGAGCGAATTCGGATGTTCATCTTGGGACGGAGGGAGTATCAACTTACAGAAGTTTTAGTTAAGTTGTGACCTAAAGATGTGTGATCCTGTTAGTGTGGATTTGTAAGGCTGGATGTATGTATACTGTTCAAGATTTTGTGAATGAGTGCCCCTCGTGTCATTTAAAGGCAAAAACTCAGGTGAGAATGTCTCACCATACTCCCTCCGTCCCCATTTACATTACAAAAATGAGGTTTTGCACAAAAATTAAGAAAATGATTGTAAAGTTGATGTGTTGTGAGTGTAGATAGTTGAGTGGGAGAGAGAAAGTGGGGTAGAGAAAAGTAAGTGGATAGTTGTTGTGAGTATGACAAGTGGGTCCACTATTTAAAAAGTAATAAAAACTTTCCTTTTTGGGATTTTGTAAAGTAAATGGGGACACCCAAAATGGCAATTTTTGTAAGGTAAATAGGGACGGAGGGAGTATGTGAGACGGATCCCCCTGGAGCGACCCTCTCGCCCAGCGCCTGCCCAAAACCCGCTCAGCTTTTCCCTCTTCAGCCTTGCGACACGTGTCACCTTAAAAAAAAACCTCCAATAACTTTAAAATGATATATCTTGAGATTTTTAAGTCGAGAGAAAAATCTAAAAATACCGTTATGTTCGTCTCGACGAGACGAATCAAACTAGATATGTCGTAATATGGTTTGCTTTTTTTTTTTTTTTTAAAAAAACATATTTTTTAACACACAAAAAAAGAGCTGCTTGTCGTTTAAAATGTAACACGTTTTTTATGGAAAAAGTAACAGTTCAGTCTTTAAAAAGTACACCATTCGTCCCGGTTTAAGGTTCTTAGTTTTATTTTGCACCCTTATTAAGGAATTAAGACAAAATCGAGTCAAGAATAGTAGAGGGTGAAGGATATAGTTGTCCATTCATAATACAAGTGGATGAAAAGTAGATGGGTAAGTGATGGGCTTTTTGTAATATATGAACTTTATGACCAAAAAGGAAATTAAGAACCTAAAACTTAAACGGGGACAGAGGGAGTGACACTTTTATTGTAAAATGTAACAACAGTTTTCCAGAAAAAATTAAATAGTTTGATAGTTTTTTTTTTGTTAGAAAAAGTAATATTGACATGTAACAGAGTGCATATACTCCCACCGTTTCATGTGAATTGAGACTTATTTCCTTTTTCGTCCGTTCCACATCAATTGAGACTGCCCAAAATGGCAAAAAATCTTTACTATTTCTCACACTCATTCTCTCTCCTACTTTACTTTTACACTCACATACACCAATCAACTTACTATTCCTCCCACTCATTCTCTCTCTTATTTAATTTTTCACACTCACAAACACCTTCTCTCCCTATTTCTCTCTTACTTTTCCTTGGTTTGTGTTCCAAAAATTTTGGTCTCAATTCACATGAAACGGAGGAAGTATGACATAATTTCTCATAGATGAATTTAACAATTTTGTAGAGTAAATGCTACCTTTTAAAAAAATAAAAATAAATAAGATTTTTCCACAAACGAAATAGTTTGTTATATAGATGAATGTAGCCAATGTAATACTTACAATAATAATAAAAAAAGTGATATTTCTTTTCACAGATGTAACACTTTCTTTTCAAAAAATGTAACTATAATTTTGCAAAAATAGATTAAAGATAAACAAGATTGACAACAAAAACAAATGTTACATTTTATAATTGAAATGCAACCGATTATATACATGAATTCTTACTTTTTTTTAAAAAAATAAAATAAGTAACTTTGACTTTATAAAACTATTACATTCATCTATATAGCAAATTACATTCAGATATGCAATTTGTTACACTTCAATTATTACTTTTTATAACTATATTTTTTTCTACAAAACTGCTGTTACATCTTACAATAAACAATAAAGTGTTACCTTTTAAAGAGTAAACTGTTACTTTTTTCATAACAACGTGTTACATTTTGGTTGACGAATATAACAATTTTTTTTTCTTTGTTAAGAATATGTTTTCAAAAAATAAATTCAAACAATATCATGACATATCTTGTTTTATTCGTTCGTCGTCGAGATGAACGCAACAGTATTTTCAATTTTTTTGTTTGATTTCATAATTACAAGATATTGCATTTAAAAATTGTTGGGGGTTTATTTTTTCAAAAAGCGCCGTGTGGCGCACTGTGGTGCGCACGCGTCAAACTTGGCTGGTCAATCCGACATGTGACAGCTTGAAGCGATGGGTCTCACAATAGCCCACCCCATATGTTGTTCCAATATTTGAAGGATGATGGTTGGAGATAATAGTAGATATTTGGTGCAAAATTTGCAATTTTTTTTTTTTTTTTTTGGACAAATGCACAATTTTAAAAGAATAATTTTAAAACAATGTTGGATCACTCTCCCCAAGGACCGTATAACAATACGCCAAACTTCAACGGACTAAACTGCAAAAAGTCCTAATTTCTCTCACTTGTATAAAATGCGTCACACACCTGGCAATTTCTTGGTACCCAATTGTTTGCTTTTCTTCTCCCCGTAGAACTCTCGCAAAAGGTAAGCAAAGAAAGATCGTCCTTTCTCCAATCGATTTTAATCTCTCTTTTACTTTTATCTTTATTTTCCCACAATTTGATGTTTACATTGTACTATTAAAATTGTTCTGAATTCTCTTTTCTGCTTTGTCGAATTGGGTTTTGTAATCAGATACTTGTTGTTTAATATTGGGGTTTGATTTGTATGTATTGATGAGGTATCGCTTTGGGTGGGTTTTGTAGGGAATGTGTTGATTGAATCTGTGATTGGATTTTGATATTTGTAAATATTTGTAGAGAGAGAGAGAGAGAGAGAGAGAGAGATGGGGAGGTTGTTTGTGATCACACTTGAAGGGAGCATCTATAGCTGCAAGCACTGTAAAACCCATTTGGGTCTTGCTGACCACATCATCTCCAAGGTCAGATTTTCGTCTGTCGTCAAATTTTTATTTTGTAATTGTGCTTCTTTTTGATGGTAATGTTTTGTGAAGGATCTTGTTTGTAAATAATTGTGCTTCTTTTTGATGGTAATGTTTTGTGCTAAATTACTTCATTTGGCGTGATGGCTCATATTCAGATCATGGAATCGGGCCTTCTATCTTAGCTTTAACATTTATGGGGGAAGGATATGAAAATCCAGTCACGCAGTCACATACCTATATCAATATCCTCTTTGGTTTGAAAGAAGTTAAACAACCAAAAAAATAAGTGGGTGTGATTGTTATATAACCCTACGTCCCATAACAACTTGCACCATTTTTCTCCTACACAAGAAGTAATGATGTAAAGACGCAACGGAATAATAACTAATAATTGACCGAAATCAACTATTCTGCAAGGAATAAGTATTCCCAAAAGAATTTCGATGAAATTCTTGAACAAAGAAATAAATGAGGTGAAAGAGGGATAAGTAATTGCAAAGCAATTCTTGAATTAATAAAAATCAACTTGTCCAAAATAAAAGACTACAAAGAGCATTTATACTAGAACAATAAGAAAAACCCTATTCTAAAAAGGAATTCAAAAACAAAAAGGAATAATAAACTCCAAAACAAGGAAAGAAATCAGAAAACGGAACTAAAATATCCTGTTTGCCGCCGGACACGATCGTGCTTTAAAAGAAGCACGGTCGTGCGTTTCATGTCGCGAAGCACCCTCTTTCAACCGAATTTGTGCACAGTCGTGCGTTGATCTGAGCACGGCCGTGCCGTTTTGGTCGAGCTGCTCAATCCGTCTTCCAGTGCTTGTCTTGGCGCGTACCGAGAACCTCGTGCTACATCATACACCCTCTTCAAACGAACTCGTCCCCGAGTTCATCTCTGATGTTTGAAAAGTGCCGTTCCACTTGAAAATATATTTTGAATAAAGCAACATTATGAATTTTGATGGCCATGAAAAAACTGTAATTTTCCCGACCCAACGGAATAAATTCTTGGAGCACATATGATTACGATGTACAATCTGGGCCAAACGAATATCAACCGGATATAAGTGTTTACCATTTGTCACGGCCTTCTTCTGTTGATCGTCCTCCCCGTCCTCCCCTTGATCAGCGCTACTCAGAACATCGTCAATCAGAGAAATAACTTCTTCCTTGTTGCCCGCTACAACCAAATTTTCTTTTACTTCAAAGATAATATCCGTCTTCTCCGAAGTGTGAGAAAATTTAAGCGGGCCAAAGGTGGCTCCATTGGCAGTGCTCAAGGAAATAATTGGTTTACGAGGCGCTTGTGTTGTAAAACCTTTGTCTTTCAAAGAGCATAAACGAAAACGAACCCCATCTTTTGTAAAACTCAGAAAATTCTCCTTCCCATTATAAATAACACCAAGATCATATTGCCAAGGTCGACCCAACAAAACATGGCATGCATTCATATCAACAACATCACATAATACTTCATCTTTATAACGACCAATGGAAATAGGAATAGAACATTGCTTATGTACATTGATATTACCGACATTACTAATCCACCCCACAGAATAAGGAGTAGGATGTTTGCGTACCTCGAGCTTCAACTTATCGACCAACCCACGTGACACCAAGTTTTCACTACTACCACTATCAACAATAATTCTAGAAGCAAAATTATGTACCTTTCCTTTGGTGCGAAAAATATTGTGCCGTTGAGGATTATCTTCTTCGATTGGAGTAGTCAACATAAGCTTACGAACCACATATGACGCATGATCATCACCATCATCATCTTCGTCAAGATTAGGGTCGTAGCAAACTTCCTCGCCCTCTTCGTCGTCATCGTCCTCCTCAAGATACCCATCACACGCCACCATATGGACCTCCTTATCTTTACCACTAGTACAATTACTAGAGATATGACCCGGTTCTCCACACTTAAAGCATTTATTCCCATGAGGCTTTGCATATGTATTAGAAGTATTGGGAATATTATTATTGCGACGAACCGGTTGAGTCCTTGTTGCTACAGGTTGCTTTCCACCATCATTCTTAGAATCCGCAGCCGGTGTTTGCTCCGAATCCCCATCATTATGAGCAACCGAAATTTGGTCCTTGGTGCTAGAAGAAGAGGCGCCACCAAACTTTTTAAAAGTTGTAGGGGAACGAAAAGAAGAGGCCAATTGATTCTCCACCTTTTTTGCTCTAGTAATAGCCTCAGTCATCACGAACGAAGAAAATAATTCGACTTGATTTTTGATACCAAGACGAAGACCTCCAATAAACCGTGAAACCTGTTGTGCTTCTGTCTCATACAAATCAACCCTTGCAGATATGGCCAGAAAATCATGAACATATTCCTCCACTGTACGACTGCCCTGCTTACAATTAAGGAGTTTGGTGTAGAGGACGTGCTCATAATCGTCAGGTAAGAAACGACCCCGCAACTCCCGTTTCATGTCTCTCCATGTACAAATAGGTGGTTCATTAGTACGAGCTTTTAATCGTAACAATTGTCCCCACCAAGCAGAAGCTCCACCTCGCAATTTGTAAGCCACGTAAGGGACCTTCCGTTCTTCCTCCACTTGCATCAAGTCAAAGAACTTTTCAACCTCTGCAAGCCAATCCATAAAATCCTCAACCGATAAATCACCGTTAAACGATGGAATATCTACCCGAATCTTAGGGCGTGGGGGTGCTCCCATGACCCCCTCATCACGATTATTACGGTTAACCCTACCGTACGGATCAACGTGACGGAGATCTTCCTCACGCGCGTCGTGCCGGTTTCCGGGGTTGACATCACCACCACCGCCAACTGCTAATCTCCCTATTGCCGTCAAAACCTCATCTTGACGTGCTCCCAACGCCGCCAAAAGCTCCTCATGCCGTGTTGCTTGTTGCGCGTGTTGAGTTGCTTGTTGCTCCAACAAACGTGTAATAGCAGTTAAAAGGTGTTGTGTGTCCTTGTTGTTTCCTCCACCGTTAGTCATCGTCCAAGGATCGTCCTTTTCTGATACCAACTGATGTAAAGACGCAGCGGAATAATAACTAATAATTGATCGAAATCAACTATTCTGCAAGGAATAAGTATTCCCAAAAGAATTTCGATGAAATTCTTGAACAAAGAAATAAAGGAGGTGAAAGAGGGATAAGTAATTGCAAACAATTCTTGAATTAATAAAAATCAACTTGTCCAAAATAAAAGACTACAAAGAGCATTTATACTAGAACAATAAGAAAAACCCTATTCTAAAAAGGAATTCAAAAACAAAAAGGAATAATAAACTCCAAAACAAGGAAAGAAATCAGAAAACGGAACTAAAATATCCTGTTTGCCGCCGGACACGATCGTGCTTCAAAAGAAGCACGGTCGTGCGTTTCATGTCGACGCGAAGCACCCTCCTTCAGCCGAATTTGTGCACGGTCGTGCGTTGATCTGAGCACGGCCGTGCCGTTTCGGTCGAGCTGCTCAATCCGTCTTCCAGTGCTTGTCTTGGCGCGTACCGAGATCCTCGTGCTACATCAAGTAAGGAGAGATTATATACTCCCTCCGTCCTAGAATGATAGTCTCCTTTGACTATTCAACCATTTTAGTGATATATTTTGCCTTCCATAATTATCCTTGGTGGTGCTAAACAATCACACAAACACCATGGTTCATCTAAAAGTAAGAATGACGCGAGTAATGTGAGAAGTATTATTTGTTGTGGGTTAGGAAGTTAAGTGGTTTTTAACGTTCAATGTTAGAAATGAGACTAACTTTGTGGGACAAACAAAATGTAAAGAGGGACTATCATTTTGGGACAGAGGGAGTATATGAGTGGGAAGGGGATTGTGAGTATGATGATTTGAGAGTAAGACCTACAATTTAAGTGTGTATGACAAGTGAGGTAAGGTGAATAAAAACAGAATAATAGTTACACAATTTAGGAAAGTGAAACTTATCAATGGGACACCCGAAAAGGAAATTGGTGCAAGTTGTTATGGGACGGAGGGAGTATTGCATATTATGCATGAATACAAATTGATATGCTCAGTGGAGTCGTGCTTCTGTATTGATCATGAATACATGGAGTCATGCTTCTGTATTGATCAATGACATTTGTATCTTGAGATATCAAAATCAGATTAGACACCCATTGGTTTGTAATTTTGAAATTTATTTGATGCTTTATACAGCTCCAACAAGCTCTTACGCGTTTGTAGGTTTAACCTCTTTTTGCTGGCTCTTTTTACCTTTTCCTATAATATGAAAGCTGAAAAATTCCAGTTTTTGGTGATTAAAATGTCCCTTTGAGGATGATGAAATGAGCAACGAACTCACTTGGATTCTTTACTTTTATATTGACAAGATATGTGGAGAGCGTTATCCTTTGTAGACATTTTTGTTAATGCAAAATATATCAGTGCTAGCTATGGTTTCATTTTCTGTCGGTTTTCATAAATGAATCTGCGAATTCATTTCCCACTTGTACAGATAATTTTATGTCGGATGATTTCTTCATTTTTCTTGTTGTTTGTGGCCTCAGTAAATCCCGATAGTTTTAACATGGGCTATGAATTATTAAGGTACTTACTTATTTTCTTGTGCTTGTTTACAGAATTTCCACTCCCACCATGGGAAGGCTTATCTCTTCGATAAAGTGTAAGTATCTCTGTTTTTTGGCGTGCCTTGTAATACTACAAACTAAGTAGGTCTGTTGTTAGTATCAACCTTTACTTTTCAGTGTTATGATTATATGAACAAGAGTAATTCATATACTCAAGGATCTTGATATGTTGTCACTCTCCCGATTATGCCAGTGTAAATGTCACCGTTGGGGAGAAAGAAGAGCGGATGATGATAACAGGAATGCATACCGTGGTTGACATATTTTGTGTTGGATGTGGCTCCATTGTCGGTTGGAAATATGTAAGTTCTTGTTTCCCCAAGATCATAAATTTTAGAATCTGAAAAACAAATCGGGAGACAAAAATGTGAAAATGATCACACAAACACAACTATTCCCAAGACTTTGGGTTTGCACAGACTGCACAACAGTCCGACTGCCCAATGACCCAGATTTAATCTTCCTCAATTAGGTGACCCCTGTTGGTGGGAGGGCGTGCCGAAAGACAATCGTACCCTTAATGAAGTGATCCAACGACCGAGAATGGACTGGTTGTGCAGTCGGACTACACAGACCCCAGATCCCACTTCCTCCATCTTATTGAACTTATAAAACCATCTATCGAGGATTTTGAATCAAGATGTTCAATAATCACTAAAATTGACTAAAATACATTCATAAAAAGAAACCGTGCTTACTCTCTACTCCCTCCATCCCAAAATGATATTCCCATTTGACTATTTAAACTTTTTAAAGATATGAACACTTGCTTCACTAGCCATGTTTTGTTTATGCACTTTTAAGCCCAAATTATAGAAATGGGAAGAACTTTTTAGGATAATGAGAAATGGCAAATGAGAAGATCGTTTTGGGAGGGATGAAGGGAGTATATTCTTATTTAACACAATTTTCTTATATTCAGGAATCTGCACAGGAGAAGACCCAAAAGTACAAGGAAGGGAAGTTTATCCTCGAGAGGTAAAACATCCCAAATCCTGTCTATGCTAGATTTGTTCATACCATTATCAAGCGTATTGAGCCATTAGTTTTCTAACGAAACAGGTTCAAGATTTTGGGTCCTAACGGAAACATGTATGTTATCAGTCCAGAAGTTCAGCATAGTGGAAGTGATACTGACGACGTTTGATTGATTAATTACACCCCGCTGCTCATTCAACATCTCATTGATCAAAGGTTTCTAACTGTACATCCTGTTTTCTACTACAAGTTTTGGGATTTTGCATTGGTATAGTTAGAATCAATAGACTATTTTTAGCCGGGTACTGTCAGTGTTTTAACGAAACTCTGTTAAGTTTCTTCGTCAGCATCATTCGACGTTGGACTGATTAACAGTTAAACTGTCTACATGCTTTACAGTTTACCCTTTCTAAATTTAGCGCGTTTAGTGGACCGGGCTGGACTAAATGATTTGGGCCGTTTGGCTGTGCTTATTTTGAGGCTTTGAGGTTGGGCCTATCGAAAAATGAGCGACCCATGATATGGGAAAAACAAAAAACTAGGGTTAAATTAAACAAAATTAGGATTGGATGAAGAATCCATATTATTTCCTCAAAGATTGAGGTTTTTATACCCCGTTAGAAAAAATTAGTGTTGATCAAAGCAAAATTATGGGTTAATTACAACTCGGTAACATGTGTTGCGGTTACTTTTGCTTGTTTATTACTGAGATTGAAATGTTACAACCCGATTCTTGATATTTTTGAAAAATAAAAACACACTAATAAACTGTTAGTTCTTGCATTAATTTGCAAATAAATGTTAGAAAATCAAGTTGATTTTTTTTCAATCTCGAGAACAAATTATAAAAGTGACCGAATTACACGTTGTCGACTTGCAATTGGCCCCAAAATAATTGAGGAAAATGGATCACGGCCCCACCCTGTTCAAATTTAATTAAAAATGGATGATCCAAATGATCAAAATTTCAATCAACTCATCAAATTTAATCTAACATATAAAATAAGTAATTCAAATATAATCGAAACACCGATTATCAAATCAAAAAGAAGCATTCGCTTGAACTATTTGCAACATTCAACTATTTTTTGTTAATTACTTGACTTTAAAATCAACTTATTTAATCTTAGAAACTAAAATTTTTTTTTTTTTTTTTGTGAAAGATAAAAACTAAAAAAAAATAATGTTAAAATAAAAGATTTGATTCATTATTATTGGAGTAAGATTCTAGCATAATACCAAGATAAAAAATTCAACGAAAAGAAATTAATTACTCACTATATCCCAGACTAACTAAGTTCTTACTTTTCTTTTTGGTTTGTCACATACTAAAGTTTTTAGTTGTTTTATTACTTAAAATAAACAATGAGATCCACTTGTTATTCTCATAACAATTCATATATTTTTTTTTTTTTAATCTTCGCGTAAAATCAAACTAAGAACTTTGGTCAGAGTAGAAGGAAGTTAAATAATCCAACGGCTGATGAGTCCTAATCAAATGAGACCACACTACAAGAGAATGAAATCGACCACATAAGATAATTCCACCCCAGTCCAAAAAACCTACACCAATAGCATGACCTCCAACGGGCCCCACCTTTCCACACATGATTCGTACATCGGACAATGGACCACAATGGCATTCTCGTAATTAACCCCAAAACAAGGCCCATTTCCGTAACCGACCCGGCCTCTCCGCTCTATATAAAGCCATCGCTACTTCATTTGAAACCTCTGCCTCCAAGAGGGAGAGAAAATTTACTGCGTTTTGTGTGTGAGAGAGAAAAAAAAGCCAGTGTTTTTAGAGAGAGAAAGAGGGAAAAACTCCCAGACTGTGTGTTCTGTTTTTGTGTTTTTTGGAGTGAAATGAAAAATTTCTCTAAATTTTTCCAGAAATTGAAAGTTTTTTGTGATGATGATGAGTCGTTTAGGGTTTAAATCGGTTCGTGTTTATCATGGAGAGTCTTGTTTGGGGGAATTGGATACTGTCCCGATTAAGGACAAGCAATTTCAATTCCCAAACAATGAGATTCGAATTCACCATCTCTCTCCTCTCAGCGAGCGTTGCCCGCCATTGTCGATTCTCCAAACAATTTCTTCCTTCTCAGTTCGTTGCAAGCTTGAATCGAATTCTCCGATCGAACATGCTCAGCTAATCAACCTTCACGCCTCTTGTTTCTACGAGCTCAAGGTTTTTGCGTTGTTCAATTCAATTTTTTTGTTGTCATTAGCTATTTTTGTTATGTTTGTTTATTGATTGCAATTTATGCAGACGGCTGTCGTCTTGCTTGGAGACGAGGAAGTGCATTTAGTGGCAATGCCGAGTAAATTGAAGAAGTTTCCGTGTTTCTGGTGCTGTTCTGTACCGTCAGGATTGTATAATTCGTGTTTAGCGATGTTGAACATGCGTTGTCTGGCTATTGTTTTTGATCTAGATGAAACTCTTATTGTTGCGAATACGATGAAGTCGTTTGAGGACAGGATTGAGACTTTGACTGGTTGGATTGGGAGGGAAAGTGATCCAATTCGTGTGTCGGAATGACATCGGAGCTTAAACGATATGTGGAGGATCGTGCATTGTTGAAGCAGTTTATTGAGAGTGATTGTGTTGTGGATAATGGAAAGATGTTTAATGTACAGTTGGAGGAAGTACCTTTGAAATCAGCAGTGGCCAGTTTTGATAAGGTTGTTCGGCCGGTTATTAGATTACGGGAAAAGAGCTTAGTGTTAACTCGCATTAATCCAGAGGTTAGAATGAGTCCGAAGATGAATTTATTATTTGCTGTTGTTAGTTGGCCGTTTAAGTAATTGCTTCTTTTGTTCTGTCTATACATTGCTTGAACTGGTAAAGGCTAGTAACGGTTTGAGTTACCACTTTGACTAGTAGGATTTGAGTAATTTGATGATATACACTATGCGTTTAATCATATTCTTAAAATCTGCTATGTTGTTCGAAGATTATATTTAACAGGATTTCGGCAGTTAATGAACAAAGTGATGAATCATTAGTTTCGTCTTTATATGTTGACTAGTAGGGTTCCTGTGATTTATGTTTATGATGCAATAGGTTAAGCTCAAACCCATTTTTTGTTTGGCGTACATTTTAAACATATTTTCGGCACTTATGAATGAATCAATAAATCATTTGACAATCGTCTTCTTATTGTCCGGTGTTGGATTTACATGTATTCATATTTAGGGTTGGCTAACATTCAGAAATGTGTGCTCTATTTTCTGCCTCTGCATTCGTCCTTTTGTAGACTTAACTTAGATGACCGTTAATGAATTTGTCTTTATTGAGAATAATGCATAGATGGAAATGCGTGTTATATATCATTGTTAAGTTACCTTAATAGATGCGTAGACAGTTTTAGCTTATATCTTGCTTACATTGCATGACTTCCCGACCCTTCTGTTTTCCAGCGTAAGGCTCAAGGCTCTGCTTCTTTCTTGTTGTATCAATTTATGTTCTTTGTTTAGCATTTTCAATTGGTCTTTTGAGTTAATATCCACATTTACCCTCAGGAATCTTCATGTCAGTGTATGATTTCGCTCTTGCAATGAATTGCATGCATAAGTTTTCAGATAGAACATGTTCACAAGTTCTTGTCTGTGAAATGAAGTATTGGAAGCTGCTCAGGTTTAAATCTGTACTTAGTATGATGTCCATAGTTACCTCACCACTAACCCATGAACTCATTTTCTACAATTTTAGATGTATCAGACTCCCAGGATATCGTTGTAGGTGGAGTTACATAGATATAGGTCAAATTTGGATCACTTGCATGTGCATCTCGATGATCATACTGTGGATTACTTTACTGAAGTCCAATGTAACAGATTAATTGCTGATGATTGAATAGGAAAAAAAGATGGACTAGATCACAGAGACGTTATGGTGCCAAACGTTTGGGATATATCATTTTGATTTCTGTTTTTTGAATACGCTTCTTGAATTCTGAGGAATAAGCATACTCTGATTTGACGACTATCTCTATTGTTTTAAGCTGCAATAATTTTATTGTCAAGTGCATATTCGTTCACTAGTTGTAGATGAGCTTTTGACAATTTTCCTTTTGGTGAACTGGTATTAGCAACTTCCTCACAAGGCTTATGGTGTTTCAGAGAAAACCTAATTAGGTTCCCCAACACATACAACCCTGACTTACCTACAGTGATAAGTAATTAAGGTGCACAGAATTGATTAATGGACAATTTATAAACATAGTGGGTTAAATGCAAGAATAGATAGACCTATCAGCCTTTGAGAAAAGAGCTTTCTAGGCTCTATGTATCATTGTTCAATGAGATAGATCTAGTGAACTTGAGAACACCTATGACCTGTAAAAAATTGTTCAACTAGGTATTTTAATTTTTTGCTGCTCTCACTTTCACAACATCTTGTAGACGCCCTGACTTTCTTGTTTCATTTGCGCTTGTAGTGTCAGGCCCATTAATAGAGTCTTCACCTGTGGCTTGTCTTATGTACTTTGACTGTGGCTTGTCTTATATACTTTGATTAAAGGATTTTCTTCTTCCTCACTCTTATTTTTGACCATCTTATACGTATGTCTTATCATGTTTCCTTCTTTTACATGTGCAGATACGTGATACTAGTGTGCTTGTTAGGTTGCGGCCTGCTTGGGAGGATCTAAAAACCTATCTGATTGCTAAAGGGCGCAAAAGGTTTGAAGTTTATGTTTGTACGATGGCGGAGAGAGATTATGCATTAGAGATGTGGAGATTGCTAGACCCAGAAGCACACTTGATTAACTCGAAGCAACTACTGGAACGTGTTGTATGCGTCAAGTCAGGTAATCATCTTCCGTTGGGAACATATGGTTTCATTATTGCATGTTGACATGCAGTTTAGTGAAATATACTACTCCTTAGTCCAAAAAATAATCCCACTGCCTTATTTGTTTGTCCCCAAGAAATAGTCCTTTTCTAAAAGTGACAGTAATTATTGTGCAATATTAAAGAAGGTACAAGCAAGTAAAGCATCATCCATAAAAAGTTTGACTCGTTGAATGAGGCTATTATTTGGAGAGAGGGAGTATTTTCTTATGGTTACATGGGTGAATTACAAAATAGGGCCTAGTGTCCACAAAGCGGTACCAATTTCATCGCTTCCCAGTTTTGTCAATTAGGGCCTAAGGTGCCAAAAAGACCAAAATAGGGCTCTTCACGATTTTCATAAAAAACCACGTCTAGTGGTCATGTGCTACTCACACGAGAAACAACTGAGCACAATTTATTACAAAATAGGCTTAAAGTCTACAGAATTTGATCAATTTAGGGCTTACTGCCCACATGAGAAGCCACCACCCACCATCACCACGGGGTGGTAAGCCCTAAATTGATCAAATATCGTGGGCCTTAGACCGTATTTTGTAATTGTATTTCACACCCAATATGAAATGTCAAAATTACCTCAATTATTTCTCACGTGAGTGGCACATGACCACTTAACGTGTTTTTTGACATAAATTGTCAAAAAGCCCCATGTTGATAATTTTGGCATCTTAAGCCCTAAATTGACAAAATTGGAAAGTGAGGCCCCATATTGGTATCGCTTCGTGGACATTGGAACCTATTTTGGCATTTACCCTTGGTATATATGTATGAGCTAGATTTTGACCGGCATAAATGGCATGGAATAGTACTACTCCCCTTGTCCCAAATTAAGAGTGCCTTAATACTTTTTAAGATGTCCCCAAAAAATTGTCTCCTCACGAAACTTTCCATTCTTGGCATTAGAAAGTTTACATTTTTACCTGTAGGAAGATACTCTCCTTTTATAGTGGGCTGGCTAAATGCATAGAAAGCTCACATTTTTACCCTGCGATTATATCTCAGTAATGGACCCCAAATAATAGTCAAATACTTAACCTAAAATTGTGTGCCGGGTCAAAGGGGACTCTTATGTTGGGACAAAGCGAGTGCCATTTTTTTTTTAGAGCAAATTGGGGAGGCACTAGAATTAGAAAGGCGAATTGGGGAGAAATCAAAAGGGTGGAGACTCGAAAGGGATCTCGTCCTCTCAATATATAGTATTAGATGTAGTGTACTGTAATTCTAATAAGCTTAAAACTTTGTTTCTCATTAAGCCTTCCCTTTGTTTTTGCTTCAATAGGTGGCAGAAAGTCCTTGCAAAATGTCTTCCAAGATGGAAGCTGCCATCCTAGGATGGCTATGGTAATTGATGATCGATTAAAGGTTTGGGAAGATAAGGATCAACCACGAGTTCACGTCGTACCTGCTTTTACTCCTTATTATGCTCCACAAGCAGAGGTACTATAAATGCATTTTGTCAAAAACTTTGTTATATGTTGATTTATCACAAAGTAACATCAATAGCATTTTTCCTGAATTTTCTACCTTATGCTTAACAGACAGCAAATGCTGTTCCAATTCTCTGTGTGGCTAGGAATGTTGCTTGCAATGTGCGAGGCGGTTTCTTCAAGTAAGAGTTTCTTCGTGGTCTATTTTCAACCTTTTAAGCAGCTAATAGTGAAGTTTAACATTATAAGATATGGTGTCTTCTGTGTTTATATTTATTCTAAGTGGATAGAGGTTCTACATTCTGAATTGAGATGCTTACATGATCTTTTGACCAGAGAGTTTGATGAGAATCTACTACGAAGGATCGCTGAATTATTCTACGAAGATGATGTTTTAAATTTACCACCTGCACCAGATGCCAGCAACTTCTTGATGTCAGAGGTCTGTGCATAATGCGTGATTGTTTTTTGTTTGTTTGTTACTCTTTCTCTGTCTCTCTCTCTCCCACTCACTCATACACACAAATAGGAAGTTTACCATCTTCATAATTATGGACTTCTTCTAGGATGCTAGTTTTGTACCAAATAGCAATGGCAACGCCCCAATTGCTGAGGGAATGCATGGTTCAGAAGTTGGAAAAAGATTAAACCAACTGGTATACTTTGATATCTCCAATCTGTATTTACATCTCAATATAATCTCTTGGGTATGAGTAAATTGGGGTGCATAATTCTTTAACTAGATTATTTCATTTTCTGCTGGTTAGCATTAGAACCTTATCTTTGAAAAGCATGACATATATTCTGGCAATCAAGATGTTTAACTTTCACTTGCTAACATCCTTCCCTGATTCAGGAGGAGAAGAGTATAAAGGATTCTGCGACCATTCTTAATAATAATGGTCTTGAAATGAAAGCTGAATTCTCTCAATCATCAGTAGCAGCTCCTCCGACCATTTTTGTCCCAGGAGCTTTGAAACCAGTGGCTCCTTCAGATAGTATGTTGCTCATTTACAATGCGACATTATGCTTTCATTTCTTTCAGTGCAATATGCATTATTGATACACTGACATCCTCAATATACCTTTCTCTAATTGGATTGCAGAACCTAGTTTACTTGGAGCTCCATTTAGACGAGATAGCAGCTTTTCTGAAGCTGATCCAGATTTCAGAAGAAGATTCCCAATGATGAACCACACCCCAGATTCACGGTACCGACCTTCAGCAGAACCTCCTCTTATACCTCGATTGCCCGTACAGGTACCTGTGCCTTCTATTCAATCCCAAGGAGGTTGGTCACTCGACGAGGTTAATAGGGGGCGTGTGAACAACCGAATTCCTAGCACTGTTCAAGGATCTGATGTCTTAAGATCAGACACACAGAGAGCATTTCATAATCATAATTCACGTGGTCCAGCTGCTTATGCTTCCTCAGGAGTTCAATCACATGCGTCTGAAGTGAAAATCGAAGAGGTACATGTGCATTTAATCCTCTCTTTTGTTGGGGGTGGGGTCAAGTGTCTCCTTGAAATATGTGATCATGACTTTTTTGCCTTAGAGAAGTCAAAATATGCTCATCTAACGAACGACATCTTTCTCATATGCAGCCATACCCTGGATTTGGGCTGCAAAAAAGGAGTCATCCTCCAGCAAGTCACCAATCAGGTATTTTATAGTGATGTTTGATTGTACTGACTTATTTGATCCCCGTTAGTCTTAGTGGATTTGTATCGTTTTGGTTCCACATAGTTGACACAAATTCGCCGTATGGTTTACTGTCTCAATCTCTGTGCTTTCAGTCTGTTGTCAGCCCTCTTTTGACACAGGTGGATATCATGGGTCCTTTGTAGGCCTGCTCCTATAGACTAGATAAGTGATTTATTGACATATTGTGGTATTCCCTCTGTTCCTAAATGAATGCCCATTTTCTTTGTATGCCTGCTCCTTTAGACAAGATAGGAAGAGTCCCCTGACCCCTGTCTGTGTTCCTTGACTGTAAAACAGTATTTAAGCTTTGCTGTTAGCACAGCCATATATATGTGAAGGTGATAATCTCTTGGTTGTGATGTGCCATGCGGCCCTGGCCCATGCCTGTTTTCTTTACAATACATTGTCAGTTTGATTTAATTTTGATCTTTCTCCATGTTAGGGCCAGATATTGGTGTATCTCAGAATCAATCGTCCTTTAACAACAGAGAAAGTTCAACTGATAATGGAAAACTGTTGCTGCCACCTTCTTTATCCATTGGAGTGCTGCAGGAAATTGCGCACAGGTGCTGCTCAAAGGTATGTATAATTGGATTTGGTAGTGAGACCAGCTTGTTATTATTACTTTGTGTGGTTCATGGTATATTTGTGTTCAAAATGTAGGTGGAATTCAGATCCATTGTAAGCACCAGTGAGCATTTGCAGTTTTCCGTTGAGGTTAGTGTTTTTCCTTCACTATCCCAGAGAATAAAGCTAAACATTTTCCACTTAAAATTGGTATTAGATGTCGTCTTAAGATACGGGTATACTGTATGTGTCCCGGCAATGCCTTTATTCTTTGGGTTTCGCTGGTCATGATTTGGGATAGTGGGACAATGTATTTTGAGTTGTGAAAGTTTGTTCGGTATTTAAGTTAGATATAGGTGGAAAGAATGTTTTAAATGTGATACCAAATTTCTAGTAGCAAGGGGTATTCTTAATTCTTCAAATTCATAGCTTTATGGACATTTTTGTTTTCATTTTCATTTTTTTATGTTACGCTTTTCTAATAAGTCTGCAGCTCCTTTTACGAGGCTTCCTTCCTCCCTTTGTTCTCACTCCCATTTACCTTCGGTTCTTCTCATTCCCCACCTTGATGGTTGATTCCTTTTGACACCACACCAACCATTAAACTTTTTCGTCGAATAACAACAATTTCCTGCTGCTCGAATTCAAACTCTGCACTTGAGTGTTCAGTATGATCTCTTCATCACTTCCCCAAAAACTTTATCACTTATGTTCCAATTTGCTCCTCATATGCATATACCAGCGCAACCAACTCTCTACTTACTTTTTACCATCATTACAGTTGCCAAGAAAGATCTAGTAGCGACACATTTCTTGTTTAGTGGTTGGTTCAGTTATGATCTTAGTTTTTCCTCTCGCCTCTCTTTCTCTCACCCTTTATTGTTGATCAATTATAGAGATTATATTGAAATTTCAAGTGCGGAGTGTGAGATGTGAGGTGGAACTCTTGTAAAATTTCTATAATATGGCCAGCTTCAGTGGCCTATTCTGAAATATGCCTAACTCTTAGTTTCTGGCTTGCAACTATCCTTAGATATTTACAGGAGTAAAATTTGTATCTGAGGAAAGTGAGTGTACTCATGAATCAAGCACTATAAAGTAGTTTTCTATCTAACTTGTGATTCAGTATTACAAAAGTAATCTCTAAAATTCATATGCGGTTTACTTGGGATATTTTTCTTTATTGACATGTGTGCTGTTTGACGCCATTGTAACTTTGGATGCTATTGGCAAATCTCAAGATTCAGCAGTGGTTATTATGAATTCATAAATTTTAAGAAGCCTTACTGTTGTAGGTTTTGTTCACTGGTGAGAAAATTGGTGTTGGAATGGGTAAGACGAGGAAGGATGCACAACAACAGGCTGCTGAGAATGCCCTCCGCTGCTTGGCTGGTAAGTTACGTTCTAATTATTTTTGTCTTATAATTCTTTTTCATTATTAGGTATTTCTCTAAGTGAGCACTTATGTGATCCAATTATTAAATGAGCAGGGTTGTTTAACATCTCTCTAGGTGTTGGAACAGGAGTTTTTCCAAGTCCTCGAGCAAGATTCTAATATTTACATAATACTTGTACACGTTATTGCAGATAAATATGTATCATACGTCACATCTCGTTCTGGAGGTTTGAACAAAGATAGTGACAAGCTTTCTCTTGGAGTTGAAAATGGATTCATATGGGAGACAGTCGTTCCTGGATCAGACGAATCTTTGGTGAAAGATGGGTCAAAAGAAAGCACTCATGAGGTGGGGGTCTATGATTCTGCTGTTTATTGTTGATTTACTTTTTTCTGCTCGATTACGTAGGCGAATGCTTGGATAAAGGGTATGTGGGCCAGATCCCCAAGATGAGGAGCAGTGGTTATGTGGACCGAACCTCTTCCTCTTCTTGGGCTTTCTTTTGCATCAGGATGTAAGCTGGCTTCATGTCACTACTGCCGGCCTTTGGCCTTGCATCAATGTTCCTTGTTTAAAAGGTAAAGATTTGATGGTTAGTCCGTAGTTTCTACCCGTTATCCAAGTATTCCTGCGTGGTCTAGTATTTTCTTATACTCCCTCCGTCCCAAAATGATCTTCCTACTTTTTTTTTGTTGTTGATACGAAGTTACTTTGAGAATTAATTTTAGGTTAATTTAAGTATCCTAATGAACATCTAAAAATTGGTATTGATAGTATTATAATATTATCAATAACAAGTTTTAACTTTTCATTAGGATAACTAAACTAAAAGTTGATGCTCAAAATACCTTCATACTAACATAAAAAAGTATGAAGTTTATATTGGGATGGAGGGAATATTTGGGCACTCTTTTCTTCCTTTTCCTTTGGTTGTGGTGGGATTGAAGCCGCGGTGGGGTGTTTGGGGGGGGGGGGGGGAAGGCGATTCACAAGATTTTAGGCCCTCTAGTGTGATGTTGAGGATCTTAAAACAAAGATGCCATAGTTTTTTCCTTCACCCTTCCTGTATGCGAATTCAGTGGCTTGTAAATATACTAACTTCATCATTCATCATCAGCATCTCCCCGTTGGTAGAGAACGGAAATGACTGGGTCTATGCAGTATGACTTATTTTCATATCAAATTGACCTTTATATTAATCAGTGTATCTATTAAACAATGATTTACAGGCTGCTGAAGTGACAAATGGACTCTCCACTAATTTAGGCAATCAGTCAGTTCAAAAGCGAGCTAACTCTCCCAGGTAAAATCTTATTATGTTCTTATGTATGACATGTGTTTCATTCCTATTGGTAGATTAAAGGCGTTACATCTCATAGGATTAATGAGTATTGAGTGGCTGTTTGGTTTCTTGCACAATTATCTTCAAGATACGTTTAATTTTTTTTGAAGCGAGCATATGAAGTGTATACTATACTATATACATTGGGATCATTTGTTCCAAGTGACCGATAGGCAAGAACTACTGTTTTTGCTTGATAAATCCTTTGACAAACCTAATTCCTAGTTATTTTTCCTCGAACTGATCGATGCCGAATAAACCCAGTATTGCATATGGGATTCTCTACTGGTTCAAAGCTTATATCAGTATTACATCGCACTTTCTTTTTGCAGTTTGATTACATATTTGCCACGCATCTACCATTATTTTATCTGTTCCTAAAAGTGTCAAAGTTCTATAAAACTAGGGGTGAAAAGACAAGTGCTCTTCGTTTTGTTCCATGTAATTGGGAAACTCATCAAAAACACTAGGGAAAACAGATACAGATATGTCCTTACACTTGTCTGTAGTACTACATTTCTATAAAATGAAATATAAATGAGGTTATGCATGCAATGTGAGTGAAACCAGGGCAATCATAGTTAGATTTGCAGATCTTATGGAAAAGGTTTATCATTTCTAGTGGAAGTTTTGGATCTCGGAGTCTTTGATTTAGACTATTCTCTTTACTTCATGAAAATCTTACATGTATCTAATTTGCAGTTTTTGGGCGTCAGAATAACCTCTAAGTTATACGCTGAGTATTCCTGTTTTTGAATGAATGCATGTGATTGATCCAGCTTCCATATCATGATCGTGCTTCTACTTATTACATGACAAACTTCCTCCGAAACATATTCATACATTTACCTACGACATGACGTGACTTTCATTTGATTTATCTTCCTGTTGTTCTGTTCCATCTTTTCTTTCTCAGCAGATCCCTTAGTGTTAATATTCATTCTTATTAATGTGCTTGGGTTGGTGTCATAGTATGGAGGGTGGGGAGATTTATGTATTTCCTCTTAGTTGTATTAAGATTGTACTCCCTCTGGCCCTAAATGAATATCAATTTTCAAGAAATTCTTGTCTCAAAATGAATGTCTTTTTTTTTTTTTAAAAAAAAAAAAACTGCCCCTAAATGTTTTTTACCATTTTTTTTTCACTAGTCTCTTTATACTTGCAAAACTAAATGTTTGGAAAGAGGATTACAAGAACATATATATATATATATATTGAATCTTTGCCCCTAAATTGTGTAAAAACTAAAAAGTAGAGATTTCAGAATGTCACTTAAAGAGAAATTTTGTTTAATAAAATGAAGATTTGATCCTTATGCTAGACAATGGTCATTCATCTCAGGAGGACGGAGTATGAATGTGCCACTTTTGTTGGTACAAACTAGATGTATCAAGTTTGTGCCAGTATGTGTGATGGCCATGAAAGTATTTCAGTTTTTTTTTTCTTTTTCCTTCAGATTTCGGTAATCTCTACTGATTTCACTTTTCGTCATGTTGCAGATCATTGGAATCCAATCCAAGTAAACGGCAAAAACAAGAACTAATGCATGGCTCACAAGATCTCTCATCATCACGTAATCCAAAGAACGGGCACACAGTTTTATGAAAGTTGCAGAATATGTTGTCAAAAGTAATACAATAAGAATCATCCAAAACTGTAATATTGGGGAGACGGAGCATGGTGTTCTTCTAGTGGAGATTTCGATAATGAAGTCCAATAGCAAGAAAAATTACGGTCAAACAGAGTCTCATCCCTGATGGTGAAGCTAAGCTGCTCGAAATCTGTCTTTCAAGCTCATGTGAAATAGGAATGGGCACAAACCTCTCTTTGGTAGTCTCTCCTTCTCATAAGGTACATATAATTTGTTGTGTTAATTTAGATTTTTTTTTCTTGGACTAGGGGCTGTTTTACTTTTACCTAACCCTTTACTCAGTAATTACAGTAGAAATAAATAATATTTGACTCCTTTGCCCTTTAAATTGCGGATATATACATGCGCCCCCGCGCGCACACACACACACACACACTATATATATATATATATATGTATATATATATATATGTATATATATATGCGGCGGTCTAGTGGTGGAACTGAAGGTGAGGGGCTGAACCGCCACAGCCCCAAGGTGCAAGCCTGAAGATATTGAAATCCCAAGCTAGAGCTTATACAAGCATGTAAACAAGGGCTACTGATAAAGTACATTTCAGCGTATATCTAACTGCTATGATGAATGTTGACTGATATATACATATACTACCTCTGTCCCTGCTATGATGAATGTTGACTGATAGTATATACATATACTACCTCTGTCCTGGCTTTGCACAGTTTTGACTTTTTTGGAGAACTTACTTGAACTTTGATCATATACATATATTATTATTAACGATGAAACAATAACAATTTTTAAAATAGTCAAAATTTGATTGAGTTGACCAATTGAACAGTAACTGTGAATATTGAGCTGGGATGGAGATAGTTTATATGTATATGTAAACACACACTCACTCACAAACACTAGGTTGTCCTGCTTGAAGTTCACTGCAGAATGTTGAAACTCTCGAGGAACTTATCCAAGGTTCTTTGTTTACATACACTTGTTTCTTGTCGTTGAACAGCACGTTTGCTCTTCCTGGCACCATTTCGTTAGTTGTTTTCGTGTTCTTCCTTCAAATCTAACTGGGTTTTGATTTCACATTAGTACGTAAGAACAGATAATTGAAATGCTTTATAACTTGCATCAACAATTATTATGATTCATGAATGACATAGTATATTGACCTTTACACTGAAAAATGATTGTCTTAGTACTGACCTTTGCAGGGAAAAGTGCACGTTTGCTCTATATGAGTTACATTTATCAGATTAGGAGAATATTATAGTAACATAAGTTACATGCTATAGTAAAATGAGCTACATATTATACTAGAATGAATTATGTACTCCCTCCGTCCTTTAATTTATAAAAATTGAGTTGGGCCCATGGAAAAAGTGAAAAAAGCGATGTGTGAGTGTAGATAATTGGGTAGGAGAGAGAGAATGAGGTAGAAAATAGTGATTGTATTGTTGTTGGGAGTATGACAAGTGGGTCTCATTATTTTCGAAGTATTAAAACATGAGCAATGCTAGGGGCACAAAATAAACTCACAAAATCTTGCTCACAACATGTGGTGGTGATATTTTATTGGTTGCATCGATAATAGACCCGCCACACTCTACTTAAAAACACCAATAAAATCATGACACCTAGGATTTTGTGAACAAGATTTTGTGACTTTTTTGTGCCCCTAGTATTATTCTTAAAACATTTCCATTTCAGGATTTTGTAGATTAAAGTGGGACAACCAAAATAACATTTTTTGTAGATTAAAGAGGGATGGAAAGAGTATTATATTATTCTAAGATTTTCCGACTAATGTGCCTGAACAAACCCAAATCTGTTGACCATTATTGTACACAGGATGAAGAAGAACATCAAACGATGGACTATAATTGAGAAAGCATTGGCCGTTTTCATTTGTTACTATCCCTTTTTTTTTTTTTTTGTCATTTCGGCTTCTCCAAACATACCGATAGGATAATTGGCACGACCTTTTCTGAGTTCCACAAGTGAAACATAGGATCATCTGATATCGGAAAAATGAAGAAGACATCGGAGGTAATACAAGGGTTAAAGTAACTCGATATTCAAAAGAATCCACCTAAGAATATGAGTTAAAATTATCACCCTAAGAAGCCCAAGTTAAGGGATAATATATAGAGCAAGAAGAAATCCATATTCTTAAACAAGTCAAAAGACTCAATAATTTTATATCTCAACTCACTCTCTATCTCTTCTCTCTTACAGTTGCATGAGCAGGGTATTTATAATAGACTTGGAACATCCCTCCAAGCATAGAAATACTAAAATAAAGGATAAACTAACACTTAATTATGAAAGGATAAAATTGCTTAGAAATGTGAAAGATCAAAAGACTTTTCAAAATCGTACACTGTTGATGGAAAAACATCCATAACTTCACGTAGGAAACCTGGGAATGATGAACCGATTTTTTTGTATGAAATTAGACTCATGTACCTTTCCAGTGATATATTACATGCTTGCTGAAACTTAATATATAATCCTTCCGTCCCAAAATGATCTTCTCATTTGACTGTTCAAACTTTTTAAGGATGTGAACACTTGCTTCCCTAGTCATGTTTTGTTTATGCACCTTTAAGCCTAAATCGTAGAAATGAGAAGAACCCTAGTCATGTTTTGTTTATGCACCTTTAAGCCTAAATCGTAAAAATGAGAAGAACTTTTTGAGACATTGAAAGATGACAAATGAGAAAATCATTTTGAGATGGAGGGAGTAATTACTAAACTGCCCTTGAGGTGGACCTAAATTATGGTCCCCTTATTTTATTACTTTGGAAAATATCATCCAAACCAATCTTTTCGATAGTTTTTTTTTTTTTTACTCATTCCACCAAATGAATATGACGAACTTATTGTGGGGTTTTTTTCCGTGTTATCATCTCTTAGTACTCTTACTATGTGAAATGTCTGACCAAATTTTCTCTATTTGTTTGTATTTGTTCTCATATACTACTCCCTCCTGCTCATTTTGTTTGGCCTATTTAATTTTTTATAATTAAAACAAGTGAATTTTGATCAAACATTAATGCCAATTAAATTATCCTAAAAAAAACTGAAAATTGTTATTGATAATTCACTTAATGATTTAGCAATAACAATTTTTAGAATTTCACTAAGATTATTAAATTGACATTAATTTTTAATCAAAGTTTATTATTTTGACCATTAAAAATCAAATGTGGCCAAACAAAATAAAATTCTAGAGTAAAAATTAAGGATAAAACAAAGAGTAATCTGGTACTGGTTGTTGGGGATAATTTTCTTAACAACTCTAATAGTAATATGTACACATAAATTAATAATAGACTTTGTAAAATTATTTCCATCTTCATGTATAAAATCTAAGAAGGGGGGGGGGGGGGGGGAGGTGCTGAAAACTTCAAACTGGTGTATTTCATTTCATATACTCCCTCAGTCCCAGAATGATAGTCCCCTTATTTTCATGGGTTTTACGAAGGAACTTTGAGTAATAATTAAGGCTACTTTTAATTATTCTAATGAAATTTTTGAAATTGTTTTGGATACACCATTATAAATACTAATATCAATTTTTAGATTCACATTAACATAATTATAAGTAGTATTTATAACTGCTCAAAGTTCCCTCGTAGTAACAAAGAAAAAATGTGGACTATCTTTCTGGGACGGAGGGAGTACAAAACATAGTGGTGTCCTCCTCCTCCTCCTCCCAATCGAACCCCACCTTGCTCTATAGATGGACGACCGGCCAAGCACCAGAAGTATAAAGGTATGGACTAGAATATTGTTTAGGCATAAAACCTTGTATATTATTATTGATCATACTACTAGTATTTATACTAGTGAGTATTTATACTAGTGATATGCTTGTGTATCAAGCAAATAGAATCCTAATTGTAAAAGTATTCTAGTACAGAGAATTTAAGGAAATACAAATAAGCTAAGGAAATACAAAGAAGCTAGAATTAGAAACTAAATAAGCTAGGTAACTTCCTCTTTATCTCTAACATGCCCCCGCAAGATGGATGAGCGATGAGTGAGACCAATCTTGACTGTCAGATCTTGAAATCTTGCTCGGAGAAGTGGCTTAGTAAGGATGTCGGCCAATTGATCTTTGCTGGAGATGAAGGTGACTCGGAGCTTGTGGGATTGAACTAATTCGCGAACGAAGTGGTAGTCCAGACCAAGATGTTTCATGCGAGAATGAAAACGAGGATTTGCAGCAACATATGTAGCCCCAAGATTGTCACAAAAAATGACAGGGGAAGAGGTTGAAGGAGTAACTAATTCACGGAGCAGATTTTGGACCCAAAGTACTTCTGCTGTAGTTGCAGCAACTGCCATATACTCAGCTTCAGTGGAAGATCTTGCCAAGGTCCGCTGCTTACGAGAACTCCAAGAAATGGCATTCTTGCCTAAATAAACAATGTAACCTGTAGTGGATGTATAAGTATCCATGTCACCTGTCCAGTCAGCATCAGTGAAGGCATGAAGAGAGATAGAGGAGACTCTCGATAAATAAGAAGACCATGAGATGATGTCCCCACCAAATAACGAAGTAACCTCTTGAGAGCGAACCAATGATCTTCAATAGGGTGTTGCATAAATTGGGAAAGGCGATTAACACAAAGGAGATGTCAGGTCGAGTAAGCGATAAGTACTGCAGACTTCCCACAATGGCGCGGTACTCAGTAGGTTCGGCTAAGGGTGTGCCTTTGTGAGCCGAGAGAGGAGGTTGGGGGGGGGGGGCATGGGAGTCGGACAAGGCTTGGCTTCATCCATTTTGGTGCGACTTAATAAGTCATGTATGTATTTTTGTTGGCTTAAGAAAATTCCTTTTGGATGGGGGAGAACTTCAACACCAAGAAAGTAAGACAGAGAGCCTAAGTCTTTGAGAGAAAACCGAGAAGAGAACTGGGAGATAAACCTTGACAGTAAGTCAACATTTGGCCCATTGATGATAATATCGTCCACATAAACCAAGAGATAAATAATGCCAGTGGAATGAAATAAAGTGAACAGAGAAGAGTCAGAGACACAGTTCTTGAAGCCAGATTGCAGAAGATATTGACGAAGTTCATTGTACTATGCCCGAGGTGCTTGTTTCAACCCATAAATAGCCTTGCATAACTTACACACATGGGAAGGAAGAGATGGATCAATGAATCCCGGTGGTTGACTCATAAAAATATCTTCCGAGAGGGTGCCTTCAAGAAAGGCATTATTTATGTCAACTTGTCGCAAGGACCAACCGCGAACAGTGGCAAGAGTGAGAATAGTACGAACTGTAGCGGGTTTAACAACCGGACTAAACGTTTCAGAATAGTCAATACCAGGACGCTGATGGAAGCCTTTGGCAACAAGACGTGCTTTGTGACGGTCAATGGTACCATCAGCATTGTATTTGGTACGGAAAATCCATTTGCACCCAACTAGATTTTGAGAAGAAGAGGCGGGAACAAGATCCCAAGTGTTGTTTTTCAAGAGAGCATTGTATTCCGTTTGCATGGCTTGACGCCATAGGGGTTGTTTGAGGGCTTGAGTGATGGTGGAAGGTTCTGAGGAATGAAGGGAGGCTTGAAGATTTAATTTCTAGATTGGTTTATGGATGTTGTGCTGAGAACGAGTGACGGGGCCACTGGGAGGTGGTGGGGGAGGTGATGCGGAAGTAGTGGCAGGAGAGGGGGAGGTGGTCCGGTCGGGGAGTGAGGAAGGCTCAAGCGCGGCAGAGGGTTCAGGCTGATGCGGAAAAGCCGGGTCAGGTGGATGTGGGTTTGTGGTGGTAGGAGAGACTGTTGGTATGAGAGAGGGAGACAGTAGAGGTAATGACACGGTACACCATGCATCAGTGGCGGGGAGGGTTTGGGTAGGGGAGGTGGTTTTAGAGGCAAAGGGAAAATTAGTTTCAACGAATTTTACATGACGAGAGACATAGATTTTGTTGGTGACAGAGTCAAGGCAATAATACGCACTCTGAGTGGGGGAATACCCGATGAAGACACAAGGAGTAGAGCGGGGTTCAAGTTTGTGAGTTGTGTAGGGGCGGAGCCATGGATAACAAAGACATCCAAAGCTACGGAGTTTGTGGTAGTTGGGGTTGTGGTTGTGGAGAATGAAATATGGGGACTGAAGTTGCAAGGTGGGAGTGGGCATGCGATTTATGAGATAGCATGCGGTGGAGAAGGCATGAGTCCAATACTATTGTGGCATGGAGGAATGAGATAGAAGGGAGAGGCCGGTTTCAACAATGTGGCGATGCCGACGTTCAGAGTAACCATTGTGTTCGGGTGTGTGGGGAGGAGAAGTAAGGTGTTGAATACCGTGGGAAGCAAGAAAGGGACGAAGTCCAATGTATTCCCCTCCATTGTCACTATATATGGTTTTGATGGGACGGCCAAAGTGTTTTTCTGCCATGGTTTTGAAGGTTGTAAAGACAGAGAGGGCATCATTTTTGTGTTTGAGGGGGTAAAACCAAATGTATTTAGAGTGGTGGTCAACAAAAATGATGTAATACTTGAAGCCATCATGAGAGAGAAGAGGGGATGTCCATACATCACTATAAAGAATATCAAGGGGACCAAAAGAACTAATAGTATTATTGTAAAAAGGTAACTTGTGACTCTTATTACAATCGCATGAGTTGCAATTAAAATCACTGACTCTAGGAATGCTTAAATGAAAACTATTGCTAATTTGACGCAAAATTGAAGACGAAGGATGACCCAGTCGATGATGCCAATTGGCGGTGGAGAAGACTGAAGCAGAGTGAATGACGGAGCGAGATGGATGCCATTCATAGACGCCGTAATTATTGTGACCTTGGAGGAGGATGGACCCGGTTTGATTGTCCTTCATAACAAAGGAATCGGGTGAGAACATGATAGAGGCATTGTTATCAAGACACAGTTTAGATATAGATATAATATTTCTAGATAACCTAGGAACATGAAGAACATGATTGAGTTGAAAAGAAGAAGAAGTTGTAAGAAGAGAAGTAGAACCAATATTAGAGATCGGGAGCCTAGAGCCATCGCCTATGAAGAGTTCATCCGTGCCATCATAAGGATTATGGAGAGATAGGTTACTGAGATCATGAGTAGCATGGTGAGTGGCACCGCTGTCGAGGAGCCAACTTGTGGAGGCAGGATTGTGGAAGGCAGTAGCGGCATGGGTAGAGTGGTGTTGGGGGGAGGTCGATTGGTAGTAGGGCGGGTGTTATTATATTGGGGTGGTGGTGGGACATTAGCATTGGGAAACTGATGTCGGAAAGATTGACAATTGTAGAGAGAGTGACCAACCTCCCGACACCATTGGCACTTGCCAAGATAGTTGTTGGTGCGGTTTTGTGTGTTGTTGGTAGAGCGGTTGTTGGGGTTGTTGGGACGAGGGTTGTAAGTGGTATTGTTGTTGTTGGTGTATTGGCGGGGAGGGTTGGATGGGGTTGGTTTGGTGGCAATATTGATGGTGGCAGGATATTGAGGTGTGGTGCGATTTTTTGAGTGTGATGGTGAGTTCTCGATTAATAAGTTTCTCATGGAGTTCATCAAAGGTAATGGGTGTCTCACGGTTTTGAGCGGCGGAGATCACGGAGTCATATTGGGGGTCATTGATTTGATCAAGGATACGATCAATTATATCATCCGGATCAAGAGGACGACCAAGGGAGGCAAGTTGGTCGGTGCAATTTTTGATATCGTGCATAAACCTCGGTGATGGTTCGGGTGCCTTTGGTAATATTGCGGAGGCGATCTTTGAGTTGTTTGAGGTGGCCTTTAGATGGGTTGGCATAAGTTTTGGTGAGGGTGAGCCAAGCTTCATTGGTGGTTTTGCAAAGAGATATTAAAGGGACGAGAGAGAGGTGAGAGTGTACCGGAAAGCGCACCAAGAATTAGTTTGTCCTGTCGAAACCAAGTTTTGTGAGCTGGATTTCGAGAGACAGTGGTGGTGGCCGGTGTTGCTGGGGTATCCTCGGAGGCTGGCAACTGCAGGTATTGTAGTTGTGAGATTTTCTTCTGGTTGGGGAAGGGTTCCATCGAGGTATGGGTAAAGATCTAGTCCAAGAAGGGTTGCTTCTATTTGAGTTTTCCAAGCTATATAGTTTGTGGATGTGAGTTTAAGAATATGGGATAGGGATATCATGATGAAAGGTTTTGAGGGGTCATCGTGGTTGGGAACAAGTGAGAGGTCGGACGATGAAGCAACGATGGTGGCGGTGGTTGTAGGGTTGAGTGGGAAGGAGCCGGCGGTGGCAGCAGTGGGAAGGGATAGATCACGGATCTTAGGCTGATACCATATAAAGGTATGGACTAGAATATTGTTTAGGCATAAAACCTTGTATATTATTATTGATCATACTACTAGTATTTATACTAGTGATATGCTTGTGTATCAAACAAATAGAATCCTAATTGTAAAAGTATTCTAGTACAAAGAATTTAAGGAAATACAAATAAGCTAAGGAAATACAAAGAAGCTAGAATTAGGAAACTAAATAAGCTAGGTAACTTCCTCTTTATCTCTAACAAGAAGCAGTAACCGCCGTGCCAAAGGCGACACCACCACCGGAATGACAGCGAATAAAAACAAACGCAAAGTGGCGGAGGATGCAGAAGATAGTTTAATAGATGAACAACCACCAAAAAAGAAACTCAACTCGTCCGATGACAATGGCTCTCCCTTCCCACGCCTTGTGAGGCCCGGCTCGACATCCAAACTTGAATCAAAATCAAATGCTCTCGGTAAGGTAAAATCTAGGGTCAAATTTGGTCGTTATAAACTTTCATTTTCATAATTTCGTATCTCTCATTTTAAAAATTTCATATTATTAATTAAAAAAATCAAATTATTTGTTAATAATTTATGGAGCTTGGTTTACTTTGCTTATACCTTGTTAGAATATAATTTTCTGCACTGAGAAATGAGACAATATGTACAACTTAGACTAAAATTA